>VUQG01015244.1:28353-40322 GCA_015106755.1 Etia nguti
AAAGACATAAGCATTTTCTGATTCGATGGGTGGGTGAGGAAGGTCAGAGGACAGGAGCTGGGAGTGTGTGTGTGTGTGTGTGTGTGTGTGTGTGTGTGTGGGCAGGCAGCTTTCAGGTCATACTCTAAGTAGACTTTGTTGAGAGAACTGACTAATTGCCAGTCTGCCACCTGTCAGGAGCATCAGTATGTGCGTGACAGGGCACATAGACATGAATTAGTATGGGCTGAGGAGAAGTTGCTACATACATATATATTCCATTATATCTGGCATCCAAATGTTATCAGATGTGATGAAAATATGGACAGTAACATTATTCATGGCTCAGAGGTTTGGCAGTACTTTACCAACAAGATCTGAAGACAGCTAGCTTACATTTTCCCCCCTAGCTACAGCTTTGAAGCTGTTTAGAACCAGGTGTATATAGCATGGTATATGAAACACACTGAAGGAGACAACCACAGATTAGCCTGCTGCTGTTTCTACTGATGCACAAATTGAAAGAAAGATTTTCTGAGATGATTTTCTACAACATGGCTGATGTCATTCTTCCTAAGCCTAACTATGCAGTGTTGTGGCTTTAATTATTAGTATGAAAGCCCTGTGTTGATTCATTTATCAACTCCAACCTCCCTTCATAGACATTTGGTCTTTTCTTGGAGACAGGTGTAAATTGCTAAACAGCTGTTGAGGATATATAGGGTTTCTTTGCTGTAACCTGAGAGAAATACAAATATATTCAACGCGCCATTGCTAACTGTCTGTCCTCTCAGCTTTTAGTGGGGTTTTTGTTATTATTATTTCAGTTTTGGGGTTTTTTTTCTGAAAATGCCTGCAGTGGTCAATGGGCAGTTGCAGACTGGAATGCCAAAAACAATGAGACGTAACTTGCTTTCAATCTTTGGAAAACTATAAATCTGGTGGTTAGGGGCAGGGATAGCTCAGTAGGTAGAAGCGGTTGCCCCATGATCGGAAGGTCGGGGGTTCGAATCCACTGAACGGCTACCCTGAGGTGCCCCTGAGCAAGGTACCGCCCCCACATGCTGCTCCCCGGGCGCTGCACTGGTGGCTGCCCACTGCTTCACTGAGTGAATGGGTTAAACGCAGAGAGGAATTTCCCCACGGGGATCAATAAAGTATACATTATTAATTCTCACCACAAGTGCAATAGCACCTTTAACATTGCACACTAATTTTACGTTACAGTTTGAAGGTAAATCCTGAGTTTGACTCCATCATCTGGCGGGGTCCTTTTTATGTGGAGTCTCCCTGTGTCTAGAGAATGGATAATGGATGGATGGATGTTTGGATGGATGAAGGACTGTAGCTACTTTATTCAAGTCAAAGATTCCTGGCTTGATGATATTTTGATCTAACACAGTGTATGACTAATACAATAGAAAGTCCTGTTTGGAAATGAAAATCTTCAAAGCATTCAAGCCCTCCAACACTCATGAAAATGGCAATAACGCTCTGTAAGTTTAAAAATGTGAGACATGGGCAGGGAAATACTAAAAAGAAAAAAGCTGAACCAAAGCAAACGTATTTGTTAGAGGTCAAGTAAACATGTGATAACATATAAGTTTTGCTAAGACAAAATAATCTTTCTTTTGACAAAAATAAAAAATAAAAAATGAAGATGTTTAGTTATAATCGTCAGGACACTTTGTACAGTGCCACAACCAAGAAGGTGCAGATTCTGTTGCCAGAAATAAGTGGGACGGTATCTTAGCCTGAGTGATCCTGGGTGCTATTTGCTGCCTAACTGTAACCTGATGTCTGACTTGTATACACTAAATAAAGCACAGGTAAAAGTCCATGAATTTCACACTCACACGAATACAAATTTAACTTTGTAAAGGTGTATGGATTATCAAAATATTTTATTGATGTTTACTGGATAAATATGTGGGTCACAAATAGAAACTACAATGCATTCAAATATTTAACTGATATATTGATAATATGAATTAAACCTAATCGTTGCACACTTCCTCAAAAACTCTGCATTTTGCCAGTTACAAATTATTAATAAACAAAGTGATTTTCATTTATGAGCTACACACAAGTTATTGGTGTAGTTATCCCTGCACAGAACTCTTCACAACATCTCTGCAGGGAAACAAAGTGAACTAAATATCTTGGAAACACACACACACACACACACACACACACATACATGCTGCCTCGTAGCCTGTCTCTACAGAGAAAGGAGCTGCTTGCTCTTATAGAACACAGTGTAATGATGGATGTGGTAACTTTCTATATCACCAAAGACCATCCATCCCAATTAACTGGTTTTGTGAGACATGGCAGCAAAATGCCACAGCATGAGATTTATAAAGGAAAGCCCTCTTACAGGCATTAATTTACAGTAAAAGGCTTTGCTACTTGAACCTTTTCTAAATTATGTTTGGTATCTTATAAATTACTGTATAAAATGTGTCTACAAATATAGCTGTCTGCTTGTGTGCATGTTATCCCCTTTGTGTGTGAGCATGTTTACTAGTTGCTGGTACTGATCAGAATGCAGAACTTGGATTTACCCTCTCAGCTCACTGGGACAGCCGTAACTCTTGTCAAATCGTAGCAAGGCCATTGTGCCGGCTCTGGCTGTAGCTACAGCATTATAAAGCAGATATGAAATCTTCTTTTACTGTTTTCCTGTGCCATCCCTTTCTCATTCCTTCCACATGCCTACCTGCAGGCATTCCTCACCACCCCTCTTTCCTTTTTCTAATTCACGTCTCGTTACCTCCTCTCCTGGGTTGGTCTTGTGACCGAAGGCAATTTAGTGACCTGTACCTCAATGCATCTCAAAAGAAGTTCCCAGTGGAGAGCTTAGAGGAGGTCACAAACAGTGCAGAGAACAAGAACGAAGGAACAAAGGAACGACAACATGAGAGAAATAAACTGTACTTCAAGTATTTCTGTAACTATTCTCGAAAATAACTGGCGATAATAACAGTGCAGCCAACTATAAAGCAAGGAACAGTCAACTCATCGTGCAAAATACATATGCAGAAGTGGCTAGTTAGCAGGCTAGCTGGTAAACTAGTCTAACTAGTGCAAATCTTCAGCATGTCAGGCAGTTAGCTTGGCTTAGCTTGACTGCTAAGAGGACAAAATTGTTCACTGCTATGACTCCTTTCTCCCAGCAATCCACAAACCTTTACATACAAACACAGTTTACAGCATACAAACAGTTTGTATGCTGTATTCCTTGTTTTATGTTTTTGTGTTGTTTTAAAGGTACCAAGAATAAGCTCAGATCATGTGATAAAGTCCTTCAGCATTTGTAACAATTAGCGGGAGGAAAGAAGGAAATCCCGAGATGTTGCTTTTACGAGGTCTGAGCAAGAAGGAGGTCAGTGTGGATCGACAGCTTAGCTAAATGCCTACTGTTTTATGGTCTATATAGTTTTATGCAGCTGCTTCCAATGATTATCCTTTACCAACTGGACTATGATAGCAAAGGTTCTCTATCTAGTCTTTTTTACTTTAGAAGGTCATTATATTAGCCCAAACCATAACTTCAAGTTTTTTTTAATATATTTCTTCTACAGTAATTTAAGCTTTAATTTAAGCTGTGAAATTCAAAACCTCTGTGTTTTCAATGTTGTTGTGAGCTGAAGAGGATCAAAGGGAAACTAGAATATGTCTTTAACTTACTTATCCGTAATGATGATCCTGCAATAACAGCTTATTCAGGTAGTACAATATGTTTCGTATGTGAAAGAAGACAGAAGTGGGGCTCTGCTCGTTTATCCTCAGGGTGTATATTCGCAATGTCATTCGAGCAAAGTTTTACTTTGTCCAACTTTCCCCTGTTAACTGCGGAAAGCTTGGCCAGAGCCGGTCCCGGGTATCGGAGTCCGGCCCAATTATGTCTGCCTGCCTCTGTCAGATTGTTTATACCTGGTTGCACATGTGTGTTTGTGGGGATGTGGAGGGTGGCTAAATTGCACAAGGGAATGTGAGTGTGGGTGTGTGTGGTGTACAGGTTCATTTTGTTGCTTTGTGTGTGTGACTCTGAAAACACCACCCACAACCCCCACACCCCTTTCACACATCACTCCTCCATCCCTCTCCACTGCCATCTCTCTACCCCGGAGGCTTTTCCAGAGCATACGACTAATAAAGTGGGCCAGGTCCACGGCTGAGCACTATTTTTATCAGAAAGCAATTTTCAGGAGGTGCCCACAGGTAAGTGGGTCCCAGCCGCCTCAGACAATAGAACCATGACAAGGAGTTTCCCCTCGCCATTAACCTCTGCTGAGCTAGACCCACATGCCCCAGTTCTCCAATAGCAGTGCCCAGCCACTGCACACAACTCCACAAACCTGCACAGACCTGCTCTCTGTCCCAGTATTAATATTAATAACTTAAAACAAACATTTGTTTCCTAACTACTTAGCATCAGAGTGGATGAATGGCAGATAAGTGCAACATGCTCATTTGCTCTTAAGTGCTTTCTCAAAATGCATGATTTAAGATTTGTAGGCAGATTGAAAGAGAAGTGCTAGGTGGGGAAATAAAGAGAGATGTATGGTGGCCAGATGAATAAAGGTACTGCAGAGGTGAAGGCGACAGGAGGATGATAAAGAGGAATTGTGTATTGCTGGGGATGTGTAAAGACAGATGGATACACACAGACCATCTGGCCTCTTTCCTCATACAGCTGGACTATCTGTCTCTGGAAGGAAAGAAGTTTCTGTTTGTGCATGTTATGATCACAGAGTCAAGCTTTAGCTATTACTGAGATAAAGCGAATGAAGTATTTGAATTCATCAATGTAGGTTTCGTAGGGCCGTGGGTTAAAGTGGGCATGGACTATCAGGAACAGTATTCTGGCACATTCAATTAATCAACAATTAAACCTACACGGATTAATCCATTTTACTGTTTGTATTAAAAAAAGAAATTCCGTACTGCATCCTGGCATTGTTTCCAGTGACAGCATGGAGATACTTGCTCAGTAATAAGAAAATAATGACTTCCTATGCCCTGCTTCCACTCTTAGCACAGCCCTTTCCCCTTATCATCCCTGCGATGCATTGAAATGTAATACGTTGAAATGGTTCCGGCACTTTAGTTTCTAGCTAGCACCACAGAAAACAAGAAAGCAGAGTGCTAGTTCATTTCAAACTTCAACTTTTCAAACAGCTCAACAAATATCATAATATATAATGTATCATCAAATATTGGTCCCAGCAGATGGCCGCCCCTCCCTGAGCCTGGTTCTGCTGGAGGTTTCTTCCTGTTAAAAGGGAGTTTTTCCTTCCCACTGTCGCCAAAGTGCTTGCTCATAGGGGGTCATATGATTGTTGGGTTTTCTCTGTATCTATTATTGTACGATCTACTATACAATATAAAGCGCCTTGAGGCGACTGTTGTTGTGATTTGGCGCTATATAAATAAAACTGAATTGAATTGAATTGAATATCAGCAAACAGACAAAGTGTTTCTGTGCAGTTTGTCACACTGTGTCTGCTAGCTAATGTACAATTGCTGTTTATTCCAATGAGAGACAAAGAATGGTAATGTTTTCTGAGAGATACAGAAAGTTGTAAGAAAGACAGGACAGGAGAAGATTACCCTGCTCAGCAAATTTAAGGGTTTTATATAACATTCTAATTCTATTTAGATTATTTTAATTAGATGTTAGGTCTGATAATGAGAAATTGGTACAAAAATTTGTTGAAATATACAGGAAAAGGAAGACTGGAGTTAGTCTCCAATTAGCTAAGACAGTCGGATCAAGTGACAGCTTTTTAAGTAATGGTTTAATTACTGCCACCTTTGGTATGTAGCCAGTTAATAAAGATGGATCAGTCATATCAAAGACTGAAGCTTTAATTAATGGTAGGACTTCTTTGAGCAGTCTTGTAGGAATGGGGGTCTAATAGACATGTTGATGGTTTGGTAGAAGTAGTTATTGAAGTTAACTCTGAAAGATTAATCACAAAGAAAGAGTCTAAATAAATATTAGTAGTATTGAAAGTTGTTCTACTTAATCATCCATCTGTGGGACACCTGTAAATAACCTGTAATAGTTAAAATTTTAATTGCAAAGAAATCAATGTATTATAAATAAATTATAAATACTACCTCCCCCTGTTGGTACTGCAACTTCTCCATGCATGTCCATTTCAGTGTGGACATGCATGGAGCTCCTTAGGCTACCATGATCTGAATGACTGAGAACCTACAGAGACCTAACACTGACACAGTCTCTATTACAGGCTTTTCCATGATATCGGGTTGGCTCTTGGCACATGAGAGTTTGAAGACGATAAAAGTGCAGGATTCCTTAAACTTAGCTACAGCACTTTCAGAAATACATCTACTGTAATGAAATTTATTCTGCACTGCTGTGTAATCTATTATTGTATATTTAAATAATATTAAGACATGATCAGACTAACAAAGGTTTTCAGGGTACATTGTTAAGTGTTTAATTTCTAGATTGTGATTAAAAGCAGTGGGTGGGCTCATTCACATTTTTAGAGAAGCAAATTAAGTTCTTTGCGTTATTTTTGGTCAACAGCGGTACTTGCCTTGGAACTCTAGCAGTCAGATGGCAGTCTTTTGGCAACGTGACAGTATCGTTGAGCCAGCATTATCATGGAAAGTCATAATGTAGAGTCAATCTAGTGACTGTAAGAGTGAAGATGCTACATTTGTGTGTCGAGGGTAAATGGTATCTAATGTAATAAATTTGCGTGATTTTCAACATCAACATATGTACGCTACAAACAAATCTCTCTTCTCTGCAGCGAACCGTAAAAAGCATTTATTGGACGGGATAAAAATATAAGGAGGGAGGGTTGACAGCAGAAAGGAAAGGTTTCAGGATGAGGTGGAACAGGACAAAGGGAGAGACGAGGACAAAGAGGACACAGCAAGGACAAGGACTGCAGATAAGGGACACATCAAGACAGTGATATGCTAGTGACAAAAAGCAAGGAGGGAACAGAAAAAGGACAAACCACAAGAGATGCCAACAGACACAAATGTTCCGACAGAGAGTAAGACAGACTGACAGGCAAGTAAAAGCTATACAAGTGAGATGGGGGGGTGGGGGTGGGGTTAAGGGAGGAGGAGGGTGGGGGAAGAAAGATGAGCATGGCCGTGGTTGTTGCTCCCAGAGGGGACGTTATGTTCGGTCTAAGTCTGGCCTGTCAGGCCATCCTTCTCCCTTTCTCTCTCCCCTGCATCTTCCGATCTTTTCGTCTTCCTTCCTTTCAACAGTCAGCCCTGTTTGTTATTACTGGTGCTAAGATTCAGCCATTCCAGTCAATCAAACTGCCCCACCGGCCGCCCTATTCTCAAGGAGTTTAAGGGGCCCTCGCCTTGAATACTGATTTTCATGAAAACCACCTAGCATGGAAGAAAACTTTGAAAATGTTACATCTGTATCAGCTTTTAATTCTTTTTTCAATTCAATCTCTGAGCTTATTTCTAAGTCAGTATCTCATTTTTAAACAAAACCCTATTTCCTTTCTGCATATTTTTATGTAAATGCAAAAAAACAAAATCCAATACTTTGCAGTGACTCACTCCTCTTCTCTCCTTCTCACCTCTATTATCATCTCACTTTATCCTCCCGAAACAAGAGGCTCATGTAGGGACAAAAGGACATTCGCTCCATCATTTAGCCTGTCGCTCCCACACTGTCTTGTTTATCTCGTGCACAACATTTTCCTGACCTATGCTTAAAGCTATTACAAGCGTGTTATTTTTCTTTACAACAGATTACTTTGCGGCAACGTGCACACGGCTCTTGCCTTTTCTGTCTCGCTAACTGCTAAAAGAAGCAAGGCAAAGTTGTTTGGTGATCTTTAAATATCTCTCAAGGCCGCCTATTCTTGCTGAGGTAGGTAAGTCAACACTCGGGAGAGAAAAATACTTCTTCAATCATTTCTATTTATTCTTCTTTTGAAGGTTCTTCCATTAATGCTGTGTCTGGTTGTCTGTACTGTTTAAACAAAACAAGCTGTGGAATTGGGTATTCATTGGCTATAATGAAAAATATGTATTATTCATGATGTGTGTGTGTGTCACAGCACAGTGCCATCTAAAGCAATCAACCTCATGTACTGTGTATAGATGTTTACTGTTTTCTAATGGCAAATATTGGTATTTGAGGCATTGCTGGCTACCTCCTGCGCTTAGGAAATGATGAGGGCTGAAAGTAACTTAAAAGCACCACATTTCAGTGCTCTTTCAGGGCCTGTAACTGGGAAATTTTCATAATATGAAAGTAAAATTCTGCATGGCTTCATTAGATGTTCTACAGCTATTGTACAAAACAAAGCAGATTTGGAGGGGCTCAGGTGGGAGGCCCCGACTGATTTCCATGAAATGAGTCATATTTCTTTTTGATTTTTAAAATAATACCCGTTTCACAGGATAAACTGTCCACTCAGCTGGGATACTTCACTCAGTTCACTTTCTTTGAAGTGCTGTCTGATCCGCAGTGAGTGCGTTAGCAGTAATAGATGTCTGTAGGCAACTTCCCCCCAAGCAGACAGAAAATTGAGCGATTTAGAAAGTGAAGCCATGTGCTGCTATGAGCACCAGCAAAACAGATTTTAGCCACCTGAGAAATAGTGGTTTAAGTGCATGCTAGAGTCAGAGCATTTTCAACACTTTACCTGCCGTCAGACACCTCTTTCCAACAAGAAGGCGAAGCCATACGCTCCACTAGCACACAACAAGCTTTTCATTTACTGTCCCCTTGATTGGTTAGTTCATTTATGATGCTGCTCCTTAGCGAGTTATTTGCAGAAATCAACAAACTTGCTCGACCGCTGTCACTTGTTCTACTTCAAAAAAAGTGTGGTTCTAATACTGGACCCTGGTTCCAAGTCATGTTGTGCTACAGAGCAGAGAAGGAAAGTTCTGAAGCTTTAAACTTTCTGTTTGTGGAAAGGAGAAAAATTTGCTTAAGGGACTCGGTCGTTTTCTATCTACTTACTTCCTCGCTTCCTTTCTGTCACTGGCTCCTTTCTCTTTTGGCGTGCAAGATTAAACAACAAATTAAAGGCATAATATATGATTAAGCACACTGATTTAAAATCTGTGTTCAGGCTGTTTAAACAGCTTGCAAGACAAACTGAGGTCATCACAAATATTTGAAGTATTTAAATGGTGTCATCATTAAATTAGATTAGGTGATTATATTAAATCCCGGTGATCCTCGTGGGGAAAATGAGCCGTGGCAGCAGAGGAGTGCTGAGTTAAAAAATGAGAACGGATCAGATGGAGAATACTGAGGAAAATTACAACAAAGGAGCAACAAATGGGAAGGATGCAACTGATGAATAAAGATAAATTACAGTTCTGGGGGAAGACCAAGGCAGAAAACAGAAAACTACTTTTCTCATTTCTCTGAGCCATTGCCTAAAATACCGAAAACGTGCTTCATTTTCAAGTCTTTCAAACAGCTGTTGGAATTATTTACGCATGCATTTTGCAGAGCACATTACATCTACCACAGAGGCCAATGAAAGATTAATGCTGAGTAGCCACTGGAATGACGTCGTGGCCTCTTTGAGCTTTTCTTATTTTTACAAAAGAGAGAAGGATGGGAACAACTTTACACCTCTTGGTTACAATCCTGTTGGAGAATACTTCAGTCAACACTAATATAACCCAGGTATAAATACAATGTATACACTTCAGTAAAGTACGGTGGTTGCCTAGTTGTGCAGTTGCTATTTTTCAACTAAGAAACTAATTCTTCACATTAATGTAACGCTTCCATTAACTGATCCTTTTTGCTTTTAGCCAGAAACTCATTCTGGGCCACTCAAAAAACCACTTTGACAATACAAACTGGTGTAAGCAGAGTTCATAACAGATGGTGTTGTAACCACAAACTGTACATAAAAGATGGATGTAGCAACCGTGCTCTCACTCAGTCGTTTCTGAACTCTAGTTTTTTTTATATATATATGTTCAGTTAATGTGTTTTAAGCTACAGTTTTCAGTTTGTAGATTTTCCTTTCAGATGCAGTTTATGTTCATTTTTTTAATCCGTGTCTCTGTGTTTGATAAGATACAGGAACCAAAGCAAGTGGGTTTGGGTTAGGCACAGAAACTGCTTTGTTAAGGTTACCGAAGGATTGTGGTTTGGGGTTAAATGCACATATTAAAAACATGGTATGGCACAGTTCTGCCTGGACTCCAAATGTAAGTAGTTATTGTGAATTTCTGTGTATGTAGATGGCAACATTTGCAACTGATCGCAACAGATCACCCATTTATCACAGACTGATTGCATGTAATTGCCAACTTGAGCTCACTGAATTGCACACTGATAGCAGACTTACTGTCTAATCGCCGTATGGCTGTCTTGATGCACTAAAGTTGCCTTATGTTAAGCAGAGCTTCTGTACAACTTACTATCAACTTACTACATTATGTTTTCTACATTGCCTTTTCCTAACGATTCACTAACTATTAGAAACAGCTAGTTAAAAAACATTGGCTCATTTTTCATTGAATTTATTGTTTTTTAACTGAGACACCAACTCTGGGCTGATTGATTCAAACTTCAGCTCCGAGGCAAATGTAAACCAAACCAACCACCAACAGGCATTATCCCCAAAAACAATGAAACCTTAAAGGATGCAGATAAATTAAACAACAACTGAGTATTTCTCCTTCTCTCACGTCCCTCAGCAGTTTCCACTAGATGTTCATATTAAACTCTCTCTATGAGAACACTTCCTAAAATCCCCCTATCTTTCAAGAAATTATGCAGGCTCCTAAAACACTAATGGTTGCATAACAGGATGTCAAGGCTCCACACTCCCTCTCTCCGGACCCCGAGGCCGGTGAACACAAAACCTGCCTTGGGTCTTCTTCCCATCGCTGTCTTTGGGGCTCTCATGTGCAGAACAATAGCAGAGCAGCTAGTTGAGGTGAGGGAGAGAGAAAAAAAATCCTCCTCTACTCCTTTGTCCTCTGCCTGTTCCCATCTCAGAGGGATTTTCTCAAACATTTCTTCTCTCCACAGTCTCTTTCCCTGTGGTTATTTCCCTTAGTGAAAATGGGTCACCTTTCTTTTTGTCAGGAGAATGCTTGGGTAAGTATAACCTCTGCATCTGTGTGTTTGAAGCTGTGTGTGTGTATTCAAGGTTTTTTATGATCTAGGAATGGTTCCAAGCCCTGGAAAAGTCATGCAAGGACCATTTTCTGGGTCTCATTAGGGGGGAAGGTATATTCCTTTACAGGTATATTTTTCAGTTAGCCTGCTGACTTAGCCTCTGGAGGCAACAACCAGTTTTCAGGGACTTCCAGTGTAGCATGAAGATATCCAGTCTTTAATTTTTTGCTCCATTTGCTGGTTATTGTTTATCAATGCAGATAAATTCTAAAAAATAATAATAAAAAAAACAAAAATATAAATAAATTAATCAATAAATAATGAAGTCAGATATCCGATGATTAACTGATTCATTTAGACAAATCCCTCAGGTGTTCCTCACAGTGCTAGCAACCAAAGTCTGTTTGACTGCAAGTGATCAAACCACTCTGATTATAAGTAGTCTGTAAACACATTTTATTACAGTTACTACAGTTGTAATTGCATCTTTCAGCTGGGCTCTTTTATTATGAATAATGCTAATAATGTAGCATCAGTTTGCAAAGTCACCTAGCAAAACAGCTAGCTTAGTTTAGCTTTAAGTAAATGCTGATGTGCCAGTTCCTCTGCATTTCCTCCAACTGACACTTGAGGTAGTCCCCAAAACATTCAATTTCCACTGAATTCCATATTAAAATGTCCAATTTCAGCCAACGATATAGCATGTTTGTAGTTTTTTTATATATATATTAAAGTGCTAAAACTAAACTAAACTATCGGTTTAAAAAAAAAAAATCAACTCCCACAGATTCTCATGTTAAAAAGGCTAAACTCTGAAATCGAATTAAGATGTTTATAATCTTTTGCAAAA
>VUQG01015247.1:0-19138 GCA_015106755.1 Etia nguti
CCACCAGGAGTGAGCCGGTATATACATGAGCGCCCAGCCCCAGACACCAAGAACCACCAACACACCAACATCTGAGGGCATTGGCCACCGGCAGGGAGTGTGGTGAGGGGAGATAGGCCTCCATACTTCGGAGGGCCTGAGATGTTCCCGGAGAGGTGGAGTCTAAGACCCAACCTGACATATAGACACAAACGAACAGGCGCACACAGACACAAACATGCTTTCCCACCCCCATATACACAAACACATACTCGGCACTCACCCGACATGGAGACAGACACAAATAGACACTGTACACACACTCACACTCCCCAAACATACTCTATATCCCAGGTCCAGGTACCCTGATAATTTTCTTGGAAAGAGCCAGACATTCTTGCATTTTTAAAGTGGCATTGAATGATAGTTCTCCAGGCTTTCTGAACGTCTTTCAAAGTCTTTCTCTGGACACTGGTTGCTTTTTCACTCTTTGCTTATTTTTTTTTAAATTTATTTCTTTTTACACGGGACCTGAGAGACGCACCTGACCCTGAAGATGATCCACGTACTGTTTACTGAAACCTCATCATGCGACTCAGTATCACAGCAAAACGTGATGATATATTCAAAGCCAGGAAGTCGGTAGTGAGCAAAAAAATGTATTAAATAAATACCAGGGTCCTTAATCGTCAGAAACGATTGCGACTAACATGTATACACGTGTAAATGTGTTAATAATATCTGTTTAAACACTTCCCCATGATTATTTTCATGTTGGCTTGAAATAAAATATCCCCCACTGCGGTTACTGCAACTTCTGCATGCGTGTACATTTCAAGTTTTGGAGCGCCAAACCGTGAAATGGACACGGTGGACCGGCGTATCTATTACACGCTTTGTCGTGATATCGAGTTAAATCAGAAATGGTCTTGAGGTCTTGATTCTTACGGAAGGGAAACAGGGAGAAAAGGCTGGGGTGTGCCAGATTACACTAGAACTACACCAGAAATCCCACCAACAGGTCTTGCGGAGTGATGAATGCAAATTTGAAAATTTTGGTCCAAACTATTATTATATACAGAGGGGGTCAGGAGAGTGTCTGCAGCCATCTGTAAAACATAGTGGAGGCTCTGTCATGATTTTGGGGTGCATTTCAGCCAGTGGTGAATGATGGAATGTTGACACAGAGAAGTATCATTAGATTTGGATCCACCATGAAATATCATCTGCAATGGTAACAGTTTCATTTTCTTAGGATGGCAATGATCCCAAACACAATACTAGCAAATTAAAAGCATATCTGTAAAACCAGATTTGTTTTAATTGTTATGTACTTATGCGGTACATGTATTTTTGATTTGTTGCCACGATGCCAGGTCTCTCTTAGAAATGAGATTTTTAATCACAATGAGATTTTTACCTGGATAAATAAAGGACTAATAAAAAAAATTATATCTGGATGCAAAAAACACACAATAGAACACCAGTGGTCACCACAGAGCCCAAATCTCAACATAGAATGGAACAAAAGGCAACCAAATTCCGAAGGAAAGCTTTGGAATATCCTTTGACAGCCTCGGATAACTATTCCTCAAGACTACTTAAATACATTACAAGCAAGCCTGGCTAATAGTTAAGGACCTATTGAAGAATAAAGGTGGTCATACCAAATATTGACTTTCAAGCTCAGAATTGTAAAAACTCTGCTTTTGCCTTATGTACTGTTAACCCTGGATGTTTACAGTAAATATGTTATGATAAATAACTCCACTTATTTCCAATTTTCCTAAAAGATATGATGAAATGAGGGGTGGCTCGAGACTTACGGACTGTAAGTCTTCTAAATAATGTGCAATTTTTAACATTTCACACATCGTGCTTAAAGATACTATACATGGGCTACATCACATTGTTATGCTTTATACTCAAACTGATGGCTGTACAGTATCTGTACACTTATATTACACTTTATCAAGAAACACAACTGATTTTGCTTGGTAAACGTTTGTTTTATCGATTAAAAAAAAGTCTAAATAAAGTCTAAAAGTCAACTAAAAATAATATAGTTACTGTGGGTGCCAAGTAGCTGGAAGAGAGATGTGGATTAAAAAATAAACACAAAATATAAAAAAAATAACTTTAAATGACTTCACAACTATCCAATGTTTAAGGACTGCCATTCTTCTGAAACTTCTGTAATTTTTACAGCAGGCTGTATATGTTGTTAAATGTAAGAGTGTAAATGTAAGGGTATCTCACCTGACATGACTGTTCCTGCTGTCAGGATCTCGAGCTGTTACAGCCCCCACCTCCGTGCCACTTGGTGAGTTTTCATAAACATCCATGATATAGTAATCCATAGAAAACACAGGGGCTTCGTCCACATCCCCAACTGTAATTTTAAGGGTGGCAGTGTCTTTGAAAGAGCCAAGATAGGAAAAACGAGGATCCACATGTGTATTCACCCCCTCGATGTTGAGCGTGTAGGTCTTCTTCCTCTCGAAGTTCAGAGGCTGTCGGGGAAAAAGCCCCACAGGGGCCACATGATTAGCATGCTCATAGTACAATTAATTTAATCGCACAGACTATTTCTATTCTTTTTTTAAAGCGGGTTTGTGAGGAATTTATATCATTGGGTCAGGGCCTAGCGTGTATGGGAGTAGGCATGCCCCCCAGATTTTAGCCTCATAAAAAGAGACTGTAAAGAATTATGGGTTTATCTTGCCATCATTTCTATCAAGAAAGTGAGACTGTTATAGCAGAAGGGATTATTTTACCTCACAGACCAAAGGAGTTTCTAGTTTATTGCTTCCTCAGTTGGTTGTTTTCTGCTGGGTAAAATAACCATCTAGTGGTTTTGAAGAGATTCATAACAGCTTCATTTACCTGATGTTAAACAGTACAACCCCACTTTAAAAAATCCTAAAGCTGACCCATTAATTCTAAACAACAACACGCTTTCTGGACCAACTCCACAAACACAACTGTGTCTACTTTGTGGTGAAATTAGTGCATAAATCAATTAATAAACACAGAAGTTCATTTGTCATTGTCCCTATATGCTATTACAACATTGCATGTGATACATCTGGGATAGGAGGATCTTATCCTAATGGTCTATGTTCCAACGACATTTTAACCAATTGTTCAAAGCACTAAAGTGAGAATGCACTTACCTTTTTTAGGCTGATGATTCCTTCCCTCGTGTCTCTGTCTGCAGAGATTGAGAACATGTTGGCCCCCTCTGAATTGATGATGCTGTACCGAATGTCCGCATTCACGCCAAGGTCCTCATCATTGGCTTTGATCTTTCCTACAGGTTTCCCTACTTGAGCTGATTCAGGAACGTAGAGCTGGTAGTTTTCTGTGGATGAACATGATGTGTATCCATTTAGAGACAGCAGAATAATTTTAAACACATAATCAGCCTCCTCTGCCTCATACACTTGTCTGAGTATTCTCCTAAAAGGCCTTAGCTAAGCAATTTATAATGTGTAACCACTTGTTCCTCGGGGAATGTAATTAAAAATATTTTGCTGTGTTTCAATTGTCATTGAATGAGAAACTTAGGTTGATAGCGCTGCAGTGGAGCACATCAAACTCAGAGGCAGATGATTATTCAGAAAATGTTGATGGTCTTGAAATAGTTTTTTTTTCATTGCAGCACAAATGGAAAAAACTCAGAGCCAAGGGGGATTATACTTGATGAGGCACTTCCAAAGACAAAGAATCACAACTTTGTCATTACTTAAATTTATCATTATAACTGAGAAAATTCAGACTGCAAAACAGAGGGTTTTGATGAAATGCTCATTTAATTTAAACAGCTAATTATGGAAAATTTGACTCCAATGTGAGGATACACAGTTACAAAACAAGTATCATTCATCACAGTTAGGACTGCTGAGTTGGTGAAATTTACAGTATGAAATGACACTATATGCTGCAGAAAAACAGCCCCATGTTTCCTGTGCAAACATATTGGGACTTAGGAAGGGAATGCCTTCCCTTTAACATAACACACTTAAAATACAGCAGAAACTTCCTCTTAGGTATAAATGCCTCTTTAATGTAACTGCCTCAGGCAGGTGTGGTGTAAGTCTTCTGCCCAAGGCCAAGCCTGCATGGTCATGCAATGCAGCAGAAGCTAATGTATTCAGATAAGCAGAATAAGATGTTAACATTGGCACTGGTTATTTAACTACTGTACATTAACCTTGTGGCTAGTTTGCCAGTTTAAAATATGCTCCCATCCAATCTCCTAAATGGAGTTGCATGATATTCCGGCACATATGCAATTAGAGGAGGTCAGTTCTGCAACATAATAATTTACTATAATGCCCCTTAAAATAGTACTAAACTTTGTTAGTTTAACCATCATCTTCAGGTGCATTGTACATACTTTGGGGAAACTTGGGCGGGTTGTCATTGACATCTGTCAGTGTGATGTTGATGGTGGTGGAACCAGAGAGGCCTCCAACTTGACCTGCCATGTCTTTGGCTTGGATGACAACAGTGTAATGTTCTCTGGCTTCTCGATCCATGTTAGCTAAGGCAGTCCTGATGATTCCTGTGCAACATTTGAGAGGGAAAAAATATAAACACAAAACATAGACTAGGTTAATAACTTTGCAGTTAAAAACTAATCAAAAAAACATGTTATCTATAGAACAGACAGAATATACTTTTTTCACTGTTACATTGCTATATTTTTTTTCTCACCAAAACCTCTTTAGTACTACTGACACAGCACTGTGTCATTCTTCTTCTTAAAGACTAACACTATAATACTGTGCCGCTTTATCTTTGATTCTCCTCACCTCTCACTGTCAAGGTTAGCTTTTCCTCAATATTCATTATATTATAAGAAATGACTATGCAACCTTGGATTAAGGCAGAATGCAACTTTCTGGGGGACCCAATTTGTCACATTTATTACTACAATAACACAGCAAACACTGCCATGAACTTTCACAATGTTAACTCGGTGATATATGACCGGAACTCTTCCCACTATTAGAAATTGTACACAGGTGAATCACAGCACAATAACAAGCTAAAAAGACGGAAGCGGCATTAGCTTCCTGTGTTGCCATTAGTAGGTGATTTATTGAATGTAATAGGTTCATGAGGATGTGTTTGTGTGTGTGTGTGTGTTTGACTGCAACTGTATCTTATTTGTTAGTCTATATAGCTTTGTGTGCGTGTATGTCTATATCTGTGCTCGGGGCTTAATTCGACATCTTTGTTCCTGAAACCACAGCAGCACATGGAGCCTGATCTAATATGTTCTGTTACATGAGCGTTGATTGTAAATTGTGCTTTTCCCCACAGCAGAGACCCTCTGGCAACCACTGAACTCGTGTTCTTTTGAACTTCTGAACCCTGCCATAAGACACAGGGGTTGTCCCGGTGCAGTGCAGTGACACCTGCGGGTTGGTGTTGATCACAGGGTGAAATCCACTTTGCTGCTGTCAATTCCTGTTGTGAATCAACAATCAACACGAGAGAATTAATTGAGGCATTTCTAGAGTCTTATAAAAACCTAAACTGGCTTTTTACAGGTTTCAAATCAACTGTGTTGCATGATAAAACCACGTTTGTGTCATTGTTTGGCTATTTTATTCATTTTTATATGAAGATGCCCTGACACAAGGGGGTTGTGTAGCATCCCACACCTGCTGCTTAAATTCTAAAAAAAAATCAATTCAACTTCATGAGCCTATTTCACAAACATCACTTTTGTATCTTAATATTGCGGTATTATAAGGTCACCTTTCTTACAGTTATCTTCAAACTTGAACTCGCAAAAAGAATTATAGATATGTATTTATATCATAAGAAGACTAAGTGTGTTTCAGTTTAGATATTATTACATTTGGTGTAAAACACTTGCATTTGGGCAATTTAACAGGGGTTAAATTGTGATATGTGAGCAGGGGGGTGGGGGCTGTGTCACAGTATAGTGAATTGTTTTCATTACTGGGTCAACTGTCTGTCTGTCTGTTGCCCCCCCTTTTTTTAATTCACAGAGTGGTTAGATCAATTTCATGCATCCAGCCGTGCCACTACTGCAAGCAAGCTGCTTTTAAGCAGCAAAACTAAACTATCTGCAATAATCCACTTGATATGGTAGGGGAAAAAATGTGATGATTCTCCAGGGGAAACAATATTTGGATTTAGCTGAAATTAAAAATGTAACTCTAGTGCCATTGGATTCATCCTGAGTGGGAGTTGTGTTCGGAATGATTTCACTGCAGAAACTGTGAGTCTGAAGCAGCACAGCAATTTGCTATAGAGAGAGAGGGGGGCAAAAAAGCCATTCATGGTAATAAGGCTAAATAAGATCACAATGGCAAGTCAGAATATTAAAATAATAAATGAAGTTACTACTGCTGTGTTATGCTCATAAAATGCTCACAGCACCTATTGCAATACAGGGACAGTATAGATGCTGTTGCTGCAGCTGTGTGATGCTATAGCTCTTTAATGAAGTGGAAGAAAATACAGCATTTTACATTGGATTTTTTGCTGCAACGCAGTCTGAAAGCTGATTTTATATACCGCTTTCTAAAAAGAGTGACGTTAACGTGTGAACTGGTGAACAGCGTGAAGGAGAAGCAGCTTAGGTGCTATTTGGATATCAGAAGTACCTCAGCTGATTTTTAAAAAATATATAATTTAATGTAATAATGTGTACTCACACAAAATGACTAAAGACAGACTCCAATCACAGACTGACTTTTCATAGTCAGGTTTAATGTTTACAGTTTTTGTGGCATCATCACTTTTCTTTTGTGCCATACAAAGTTTTAAAAAATGCAGACTATCTCTCACTTTCACGAGTACGTTATCACCATCTGATTTATGTTCGAAACTCGGGATTTAAAAAAATAGAGTTAAGTGAATTAAGGCAGGGCTATGATTTCCAAAATTCCCCAAAAGAGGCAGCTATATACCTGAGTTATACGATGGGCCATTTTCCTCTTTCTTTTCTCCTGGACTATAGACAGAAACTAATCCACTTGCCTCAGGCTGAATAATCATTAAAAGTGGGTCAAGGAGTAAGGCAGCCAATAGTATTAAGATCCAGGGGATCTTAGGTTAAACATCACCTGTCACACAGAGCAGTGGCTGAAGTCCTACAGAGTGCTAGTGAATTGGGATTCATTAGTAGTGAATCAACAAAAGCCTTGCCACACTTTAAATATCAAGACCAGAGTACTATCTAAAAATAAAGGCAGGCTTCATGAGCATAAGGAATTTAAGGAGTCAGTTTCTACTAAAAAAAGGCATCCAGGATTTCACCCAATGTGACTGTGTAATCTTAATGCAACCTTTAAATATGTAAACTTAAATCATGAGCTGTGAATATAACTCTTACCACTCCATTTAAACTCTGACCTATGGATTCCTCTTGTTCACATTTCCCTCATGAAAGTCACATTATTTAAACTGCCCTCAAACCTAAGGCCCCAGAGAAAGATAGGTGGTTAATGCAAAACACAGTAAAGCTACATTTAGGCTGTTTTGGTGACATGCTTTCAAGCATTCTTGTATTCTGCCAGATGCAGTCGTTGGAAGATGGCTGTGAAATTGAAACAGTTCTCAGGGTTCAATGTATGCCAAGAAAGTATGCTCCATACCATCAAACTGCCACTGTTAGCAATCTGAGCCACTGATACACTGATTTATTGATACCCTATCATCTGAATGTTGCACCATAAATTGAGACTCATTAGAGCACGTAACATTTTTCGAAACTTCTATTGTCCAACTTTGGTGAGACTATGAGAATTTCCTGTGCTAAGCTAACAGGTTTTGACATATTTAGCATTCAGAAATGCTCTTCTGCATACCTTGGTTGTAATAAGTTGTTATTTGATTTACTCTTGCCTTCCTATATGCCTGAAGCGATTCTCCTCTGACCTCAGGCATCAACAAGGCATTTTGCCCAGCAAACTGCCACTCACTGGATGTTTTGTCTTTTTCAAATGATTCTCTGTAATCTCTAGAGATGGTCTTGCAGGTAAGTCCCAGCAGAACAGCAGTTTCAGACCAGTCTGTCTGGCACCAACAACTATGTTACACTCAAAGTCACTTAAATCACCTTTCTTCCGCATTCTGATGCTGGGTCATCTTGACCATACCTACATGCACTGATTCCATGTCACCGAGTGATTAGATATTTGAGTCAACGAGCAGTTGAACAGTCACACCTCATAAAATGGCCATTGTACATAAATAATAACCATCATGTGGAATGTTTAAATTGCGCATACGTTTTACATTATTATTATTATAATAAAATAATAAAAAAGACATTAAATAATTAAATATAATGACTAACATATTTCAAATACAAAATATATTATCAGAGAGGGTAGAAACGCAATGTTTGTCTTTTAAGCCTTTCCAGAAGATGAAAATACTCCAGTTTTTCATTGAAAAGCTTTCATTAGAGCACAAGCATTTTATTCTTGTCACAGTGTTCTTTTCAAATGCCAGATCTCAGCATGGCTCTGCTGCTTTTCTTAGTTTTAAAACTAATCAAAGTGCTTGCAGCCATTTTCATGTAATGATGCGAGCTCGGCAAACTCTACTGGAAGTCCTTTGTTATTAACTGCAGTCTTGGCATTACTTAACCTGGGGTCCTTGAGACACACAGACCTTGGCAAGTGGCCATGCTTTCCATTAAAACCACACCAAGACAGACGATCTGACCTTTCAAGTCTCTTATTACCCCTTTACTCATGAGGGTGCATCGCTCCTGAGCAATATTTCACGGCAGTGGTTTTAGGAACAATGAACAAACACGAAAGTATGAGGTTTTCTTTTTTCACTATGAGAATTCCACCGGTATCCTCAATAATGAGGATGGACTACTATCAGTCATTTAAAATCAAACAAGCAAATGACATAACACCCCCTGCAATGTGTGACAGTTCTTTCACAGTTGTTGAAATGCATTTATTGTAGAAATATCAGCGAACTGCATTCAGTATTAAATAAAAATTCTTTAACAATACAGAAAAGGCCATGAGGGTATTCTTAAGAAAGTGCAAGTACCTGAAAGGGATGTCAGTACTTTGACACAAAGATCACACCCCTGAACTCCCTATCCTGACCATTTCTGAGCTGTAATACCTCAGAAAGTCTCTGCTAAATCTCAGTGGAGCTCGTCAGTTAATTTAGAAAATAATTGAGAAAGAGCTGACTTCCTTCAACCTAGGCCCATTTGACACAGTGAGGTGGTTAGCCTTTTCCTCAACCTCCCCAGTCTATTAGAGTTGATACCATCATACTATCCACCTCTTTGTCTGGCTGGAAACTTCTAAAGGAGGACAATCTCCTGGGTGAACAAAAAGGATTATAGGAGATTACTAAAGCGCTCTTCAATCTCCAGCTTCAGGAATCTTGGTTTTTTGCCCTTCCAATACGATGTTATCCCTGTGTGTCTGAACTCGAAGAGCATTTCCCGAAAAAAAAAGGTAGATAGCTTCAGCAAAAGCCACTTGAATAATCAAAGATATCGCACAAAAACATGGCTTCTTGTTACTTTACAAACTTTTCTCTCTGTTTATATATCAGTCCATCTATCCGACTGGGAAAAACTGATTGGGCTGCTCACAAATGACTTTCCCTGATTCAAGAGGTAAGACTTAATCCATTAACGGTGAAAATGTCTTGATCTGTGTCAGCTCCATCAGTAAACTCGAACAGTCACAAATCCCAGATCAGCAGAGAAATTAGCCTATTTAAGATGCAAAGGGGACTTAGTGGGTCTGTACTGTGGTTTGTCTTTCTGTGTGTGTGTGTATGTGTGTGAGGGGAGATATAAAAGTGAAGAAGGGTTAAGGGGCATGACTCAAAAGGAACCACTTTGATGTCTCTGTGACAGATGCACTGTAGAGAAGACAGGAGTTACGACCCAACCACAGCATAAAAAGGATAAATGCTGTCACCATCTTTTGCTGACTTTTTGCTTACTAAATTTGCTGGCTTGCAGTTTTGTGATTTCCAAACCGTGTAATCAAGCAAATCCATTGCAGTGAATGTTCTTAACAGAGTTAGCAAGTCACTAAGCTTCCCACATCAGACTATCAATATTTCTTAAAAAGTTCAACAGCACTCGGATAAAAAGGGACAGAGCCATCACAAAGAAATATGTGTCAGATGCACACCCATGCAGCATTTTGGATTCGTTCTCTGCAGTGATTAACATTCATTCAGCAGAAACCAGTTCAGTCTGTCTGTCTAATTCTCTGTTGTCCTTGTGCTTCATCTCTTCTGTTTGACCCAAATCCCCAGACAAGTCACAACAAAAGCAGCAGGTAGGGGTTTCCAGGTCCTTCCTCAAAGGGCACCTTGACATGATTTGTGACTTGTATTGGAAACTTTTAACCGTCAAATGTTTTTAAAATGCTAGTTTTACAGATGTCCATATAATGCATCATCTCTGTAAATGTTATCTAAATCTATAGCCTTCAGCAGACAGTCTAGCGTCAAGGCTGGAATTAAGATGAAACATCTAGCCTGCCTTTGCTCAAGGGTAAAATCCACTTACCGGCAACTGTAAAGTTCAGTTATTAATATGGTACTCTCCAGAAAAAGTGTAGGCGACAAGCAGAGAAAGCATGAAAGCTGCTGTAGTTTGAAGGGAAAAAAAGAAAAAGAAAATAATAAGAATAATCCAGTGAATTGGTGAGTTTAAAGGTGCCGGCAGACAATTTGCATTTAGCTTGGCAGAATTGTAGCTGTTTCCCCCTGCAGAAGTTGTAGTCTTCTCATTTACCTCTTGGCAACAACTTAATATGTTTGTAAAAATGTCAAATATCAAAGCACTTCTTTTTTGTTAAATCCATTTCTAGGAAAATGCTATATACAATAATTCCATGTAAAAAGAAAAGGAAAGAAACAGTGATCGTACAAAATCGCATTGTTTTAAGAGTGTTGAAGTTAGCAACACACGGTGTAATCACTGATAAGCTTGTGTACTCTTCTAGAATATGTGATGCTGTTGTAGCATGCAGCTGCAGAGTCTCTATGCATCAATTTCTGACAAGTGAATAATATAAACACACCTCTAAATTACATTTGCTTTGTATAATACCAGGGACACCGTGTACATTTGGCTCTGCATAAATACTATTTACATTAATCACAGATTTATTTGCAAAGTTTAAGCTAGCATGCAATCATATTTCTACAGCAGTCAGTTTAAAATACAAATTTGGTAGCAATGTTAGTGTTACTTCAATATACATACATATACATCTTTTCATTATCTGTGAAACTGTTGTTTAAGACAGTTCATAACATGTCTTGGAAACATTTGGTTTCACAGTCAATAATCTTAAAATCACGACAGTGTCCACAGCCTAATTCAGTCATTACATTTTTTCTTGTTCTGCCTTATCAATCTCCTCTTTACTTACTCTTTTATTAAACCAGTATCATCGTAATTAATTATATCAGTAAGACAGATTGCCGGGCACCTTTAACCGTTAAATCTGGTTCTCCTGTCCTGATTCTGGAAGCTTAGAAGGACTTAATGAGCTTTATCCAGATGTCAGATCCTAAATATTACACATACTGGTGAACTGAAATGGTTGTGATAGAAATATTATTCTGTCAAACACTGTCATTATCTGCACTGACAAATCAGAGCATTTAAATTGCACATCATATCGCTAGAGTAGGCAAAAACCCTATTATGTTATATACAGTATGTGCCTGCATACAAATTTACCATTTTCTATGCAACATGGGAGAAATTACTAATGAAAATGGATTCTGTGGCCTCATTTAATTTTTTTTTCTGCACGCACTGTCCCCTCTGGCCTTCCATCATTACCAGTTGTATCAGTATTATTTATAGGCAAATTTACAACCTAGGAACTGTTCATTCTTTTACAGGAAGTACCTTCTCTTCTGTTTCTGCACTGCAGAGACTGTGGACAATTTTTAGCTCCTTTTGTCAGGGTAAGTCCCAGCACAAAAGGAACCTTTGAGTGACCCAAATGCACGGGGGCTTCAGCACATCTGTCACGTCAGTCTGTGACTGACCTTGAAATGCACAGTGTAAAACAGAATTAGACTACGGTAAGGTAAATATCTAAGATTTATTTGTATATGTATTTGTGTTACTTATTTGTGTTTAAATATCTGGTATGTAGGAAAATCTAGAAACTTTGCTTCTTTGAGGATAATGTAGAAAAACAAAACAACAGTTTGACACCATGTCCCTCACCAAATGCTTTGATATCTAGCTTGTACTGGTTTCTTGATGCAAATGGTTTATGTGTTGTTTCCACACTCTTAGAATCAGTGACCTACAACTATAGGATCAAATATGGTAAAGAAAGTCTTTTTTCATATTATAATTATGTGTCTTAACCTTTTTGAGAATTGTGAAGTAACAAAAAAGGAATGTAAACCAATGTCAAGCTTGACTGTTTCAGGAAGTGTTTAAGGCTTTATGGGAAGTTATAAATTAAGCTAACACTTAATTTGCAGTTAGCACTGCGACAGACGGGCAACCTGTCCAAAGTCTACCCCGCCTCTCACCCTGTGGTAGCTGGGATAGGCTCCAGCCCCTCCGTGACCCAAATAAGGTTAAGCGGAAGCGAATGGATGGACTTAATTTGCAAATTAGATCAAGTAATCCTTTTTGAATAGCTGAAAGTTTTCTTGAAAAGCTTACATAAAGCTTACATAAACTAAATAATACATTCAGGAATGGTTAGGTTTTTTTGCTTGTTTGTTTGTTTTTTGTGGGTTTTTTGGGCAATCCGAGGCCTAAAATATAAATGTTTTGGCAATATATACATGATATTTCCGATTACTGAAAGGCATAAAGTACCCCACAGCAACAACCGCAGGTGCCCTTTAGTTTGATCAGGGACATTAAGGTAAAGTAAATTTATTTAATCAGACAGCTGCAAGGCATTAAAAATTACTTAATTGGATACACAAATGCTTCAGGAGCTGAAACAACAATTTTTGAATGCTTTGCTAAGACATCCTGTAATGTCAGCATTTTGTCCTCCTCCAAGGTTGAAAAGAGTAATGCACTGTAATTGTGGTCAATTTAGCATTTAATACAATTCATCCATCTCATAGCGCAGGTAGGGTTGAGATGATAATGTTAAAACCACTGTGCTCAGGAGAAAGCACAGGTAAAACTGTTCACTTTGTTTCTTAGTGAGGATTTGGGTCAAGTCTGAGACAATCCTTTGGGTATTCCCTCAATGCCATATGTGCAGGCCAAATGCTATTATTCCCCTGTCCTTAAGTGATCTTTCTGTCTACCTCATGGGTCTTGTAAAATCTATCACTGCTGTATCAGGCCACCAGACCAAGGTCAAATGGGAAGAGGTGCGTGTGTGTGTGTATGTTTGTCTTTGTTTGTATGTTCTTGTAATCTTGCTACTAGTATGTGTGTTTCCCATGACAGCGTCTCTGCAATTTAAGCATAGTGGGAGCCAGGTACACGAGGCTAGGAGAAGGTGTAAGCAAGCTAATGCACTGTGAGACAGATGCAGAAGCAGCTTCATTTCCCCATTGTGGCACTCAAAACGCGGCAGCATGCCAACTCCAACAGCTTTAAGACTTGGACTTGGCATATTAAAGACCACATGCAAGAGTAACCTGCACATTTTCCACTGACCGCTGAAGGCCCTTGTCCTAATTTGAGGGACGAGTGTGGTTTGCTAGTGGCAAAATCAAAAGCCAACTCGTATAAATTAATATGTGTAGGTGGAACAGTGCTGTGCAGAGTGTGCAGCTGGAAAAGCCTTCGATCGCATCCCCACCTCCTCCTCTGCACGCCCCATGCTGAATTACAATGAAGACAAGATGCCTAGTCAGCTCAAGCAAAACAAGCCATCTGATGTGTCAAAAACACTCTGCATATGGAAAAAGGAAAAGGAAATCACTGGTGATTAATCATTGTTATGCCTCCAAGCTGGCGGCAGTCGTGCCCAAAGAGAGCTTTTTTTGTTTGTTTTTTTTGTTTTGGTTGTCTTTGTACACTTGTCCATACATGTGTTGATCTGTACATCCCACTTTCATGAACATGTTGTCTCAGGAATGGAAAGAGAAATACCCTTATGCTTATGCCTACGTGGACTTGAGGGTGAACTAATTAGGGGTAAAGTCCACTGTGATCCCATCAAATGTTATTTTGGTGACAAATAATGTCACAATTTTACAAAAGCTATGAGAAAATTTCAAAAGTCAGTTCTGTAGACATATGAATTTAAACTGCCAGTGTCTATCTGGCAGAGGTATACCTCCATGAGGCATACTTTAAAAACGTGACTTAACTACACAGCTACAAATCCATTAGCTGGGAGAATAAAATATGCTACATTGCACGAGAGAGCCAATTTTCATTCAAAAATCAGCATTGCTTCTGAATCACCACACCCTTGTGAAATTGCTCCATCAATCCCCACTGCCTTTTCCCTCGAGGCAAATCCAAAATATTCAGCAATTTATTTGTGTTGCTAATTCAGCAAAGAATTCATGTTTTACATGGGCGGTATGGTCTCAAAGGGACCAATACTTGTTCCAGACAGCAATGAATCAATTCATACAAGTAGAGTGTTGTTCATGTTAACCAACAGCAGCAGCAGCAGCAGCAGAGGCAAGTGTGCAAAACGTCAGACATGTATGCACATGCACAGTCCTCCGTGCTTTTTTACATCATATAAAAGTTATATATGTCTTGCACTTTAGATGCTTTATTAACATTTAATAGATTCTATTAGCCTCCCCCGACAAAAAATAGATTTTAAAAAACACTGAGCGCTGCCTGCTGTGCGGCCCCCACCAACCCCTTTCAAAAAAGGTAAGAAACAATGGCTTGTGAAGGCATCTCAACAAATGCCTCCTTTGACCCCTGAGGAGTCAGTTATTGCTCACAAAAAGTGGATCGCATGCTCAACAATACAGCAGTTGCACTGTATGAGCAGTCCATAACTCTGCTGTGGCTGCTTTAGCTTTTATGATATGAGACGTGCTGCAATAACAGAACAGGATGTTCCACTGTGAGAAGCAAAGACTTCACAGCATGACGCACACATCATTTTAGGAGATTGACATCAAAGTTATACCTCCCATTTATAACTCATTGTTACCATGCTTTCAAGAGCATGGATGGATTTTTTTACCCAAGCATGCAGTTATACCATACCTGTTTTGGGGTCAACAGAGAAATATGGCTGTCCTTGTAGAATACTGTAGACTATTCTGGCACTGTTTCCATAGGTGGGGTCGTCTGCATCGGATGCTGTGACTTGCAACACAGATGTGCCTTAAAAAACAAACAAACAAACAAACAAAAACGCAGCACATTATTCTTATTGTTTTTTTAAAAGGTTCACAAATGTTAATGCAATTATGAGCTGCTTCTTTGCCACAAGGCGTCGCCACAGTGGGTAGCTCCACATGTTTGATTTGGCAGTTTTATCCCTGATGACCTTCCTGCCACGACCCAAGCTATAACTGTGCAACTGTGCAAATAGATTCATGTAAAAAAATAGTTTCTATGCAAAATAATAATAATAATAACAATTGTATTTTCAATGTGGGATAACAGTGCTAGATTCAGAATGACATTTAAAATCCTGGGCACAGATTTTTATGTTTTAAAGAGAATCTCTTAACTTAATCCAAAGAGCCGGGGTGCAACTAACGGCGTTTCATATTAACAGCTGCCCTCTGTACAAAACCATCTTTCTAAAAAAAATAAATACATTCTGAGCTATTGTTGCAATAAATAAAGAAATGAAACTAAATTTAAAAAATATCTTGCCTGCAGTACGCATGAGTTATGTCTTGTCATGTAAAAAGATCATTTGTGTTTCCGATTATGCTTAAATGGGAAAAATTGATTTTATTTTTTTTTTGTTATTTAGAAATTAAACACTTGGAGTCTTACTCATTACAAGGTTCATTAACTCATTGTAATTACTTGATGAGTAGACTGTAATTGGACTACAGGCTAAAACATTATATATGTACATGTATGTGTATTTAAATACATGGATGGAGAGATAGATATAGAGGCATGCAGATAGATAAAGTATAAATATCTTAAGGCCTGTTAATCTTCTGGACACTTGCTTTCTTGTGCTCCTTAGAGAATTAAACTAGATTAAACAAGGAAACTCAAAAAGGGAAACTCACTCTACTGTGTCCCACCAAATATGATTTATTTTTTCCTTGGAATCCTGCTGGAGCAGAGTAAAATGCCAGCCATAATGAAGCGTGTACTTCACAGTATGCTTGTGTACTCTCAGCCTCGCAGCAAAAATTGTGCCGGGAATTATTTGGACTTCATCACCTCTGGGATTGCTCTGGAAGCTCAACTGGTTCTAAATCATCTGTCAATTAAAACTTATTAGAACATGATTTAACTGACGGACCTTAGCTTGTTCCGTGTTACAGGCATAAGCAACACCTCTATAAATCGTAGCAAAAACGACAAAACAGCTTTACTCTGTTTTCTATTTGGTGTTTGTGTGTGGGTATTGTTTCGTTGTAATATCCCAGTAGAGACTTTAAACTGACTGCAAACGGAGCCATGCAGACTGGTCCAGACTGCGTTTTCTGAGGGTAAAGACTTCATTTCAGGATTACGTTTAGAATTAATGTTCAGGTTAGACTCTAATTTATGATGGTTAAGGTAGGGTTAAGGGGCTAAAGGCTGCATTATATGAGTGAGTGTCCCCACAGGGATAGCATATATAATGTTTTTGTGTGTACGGCTGCCGGAAGAGGCGGTAACAGGTTCGTGTTAATGCACATTCTGGGTGATAATGCACTCATTATGCTGCCCTAATACACTGTACAGTGTGCTTGGCTTTGCTCACAATGCACTTCAACTCAAGTGTTCAAGTACTCAGTGTATATATGTACCGTATATTTACAGTTATTAACTTGATGAGTTCTACATTAAAAGGTCTGATTGTACTCAGCAGAAAATGAACACTTAAATCTCATTTCTAAAAGAACAGAGAAGTTAAACGGAAATCTGTTTTTTTTTCAGGACTTTTAAGGTCACTGTACCTTTATTTCATGTTGCAGTCTTCCTAGGGATTAACACTTTTACACCACAAATAGCTGGTGGCTGCTTGAACATCATGTCTTACACAACCACTTGAAGTAAAGTGGAGGCTGGAAACTTTTACCAGCTGAACTATGGAGAACATTGCTTAACCTAATCAATGTTTACAATTTTTACATAAAATTTCACTACCTTCTTTAAAAATTTTAGCAATATTTTTGTCATACGGGACAACATAATTGAACTTTTAAGAGATAAAGGCTGGTATGACTGTTAAACTGGGCAAGAAGCAAATACAAGAGACTTGACTCAGGTTGTAAGAATAATCTACTGTTAACCTCATAATCCAGTTTGGGATAAATGAACTTGAAATGTGAAAGAAAAAACAACATGCAAGTACGTTACAAGAAGTACATTAGAACAAAATGTATCTGTGCTTTCTGATAGATAACAGCATCTACTGGAAATAACAAGAGATAAAAAGATAAGTCAAATGTGTGCAACCATTAAATTTTATTATGCTTATAAAGAGTTTAACACTTACCTGATTGTGAGATTCTGCTTAACATTATTATCAATAACATTTATATTCCCAGTAACACTCATTTAATCTTAACTATTCATTTATAAAGGGGGCTATCCAAGCCTTTGGGTTTTGAAACCACTAACTTTTCTCTAAAAAAAAAAAAGAGCAACCATAACTGCATCTCAAGTGGGAAAGATAAAGCAGGAAATTGATACTCCTTTCATCTAGTACTCAAAATATAACTGTTCAATTAAAAAAGAGAAATGAAACAGTTGGACAACCTGGCGCATGCCCAACTGATCAATTTAGACAGGAAAAAGAACATCACAACCAATTAGTTGCTATACTCCAAGACAGCCCTTTCCCACACTTGGGAGCTCCAGTATTGACAAATGCAGGGGGATTAGTGCTTTAGAGTGTGATGACAGTTGATTGTTACAGCCGATTTGATGCTGCAGATGCCAAACCAAAGAGGAATTACTTTAATGGACATGAGCAAAAGAGGGGGTGGGAAAAAAAGGCTAATTATTTTCCTCTTCACAGTCCTTGATTTCCTCCCTTGGGTCATCAATGGTGATTGATTCTTATTGTGTAACTGATGATGAAGTTTGCAGCGAACATGGAAACTTTAGAATAAGAAGTCTTGTTAGAACTAAACTAAGGATGCCAATACAGAAATTAGTGCTGTTTTCATTAACCTATAATGAATTCATTTGTGCTGACGATTACAGCAACTGCTGCATCTTTTGATCACGACCGTTTCATGTGGAGTTTAAGACATGTGTGTAAGACTCTCCCTTTTATGTACCTAAAACTGGACCCAAAAACCTAATATTCTCCAAACAAGGTACCACAGCATACAGTGCTAAAGCACACTCTCAAAAGAGATTAAGGCGTGTGCCTGACACTTCTGAGAAAGAAATATACTCACTAGAAATGTATGTTCATGAGGCCTGCCATGAATAATCATGAACACAACCAGGAAGATATTGACTGTTTATAAAGAGGGAGCGTACAGGTCTGTTGGGGTTTGCATATTTAATTTCTTTTATCACATTTCCATCTCGCTCCTGCATGGAGCCGATGAAGTTATTAATTTTCTGTTTAAAGAATTTCTGCTTCTTTCCAGTAACTCAGGAGATTCCTTTAGACAGATGGATAGAAATGGAATGTTTCCAACAAACTGTCAGCGCCAAGAATTTACTATCACATTGTATACTGAGTAAAATCGCTCTGACAGCTGTTTGGCCACCATTTGGACAACCTACATATTTTGAAACAGCGCTGTGAAATATTAGAATAACGTTTTTGAGCTATTGTGTCGTGAGGCATAATCCACTGGACTGAGAAAATGGTGGCTATTGTTCAACCAACCTAAAAACAGAACAAGAGAGTAAAGAAATACAACATAGATGTTTGCCACAAGATGCTTTGCGTATGAGACGCTGTCTCGGTGGAGGTGGATAGAGGCTTTACTTTTCTCCATGATATGGAAGACTTCACTGTCTCGATGGCGGGGATTGCTGCAGAGCCACTATTGAGAGCTTTATAAAGAC
>VUQG01015247.1:26706-38455 GCA_015106755.1 Etia nguti
TATCTAAATTAAAATGGGTGAAAAAAAAAAAAAAAGTTAAGTGTAAGATGTTTCATAACTTCATGTAAATTAACCAGGAGAGCTTTAAAATTTCACTAAGTAACACTGGCACCAGGGCCTCTGTATTTACAGTCAATAAATAAAAACACTGCTGTGTTTAAACTGTGCAAAGAAACATTTCATACACAAATGTGTGATCCCTCAATAATTTCTTACCTGAATTTGCTTAAAGTCTGAAAACCAATTTGCCTAAAATCATGCAAACTCACAAATGACAATTGTATTTAGGTATTTAGAACAACAACAAAAAAGTTCATAAAATAAACAAAATTAAATGAAAGAATTTTAAAAGATGCAAAGAATACTTCATCTTAGTTGAAAGCCGTAAGTGTACATTTTTCTTTTAAAATATTCTAATAGGGAACTCTCCGCACTTCATGAGAGAGTCTTGGCTTTCATAATAGTAGCTGTCCTACAACTGCAACATTTCTACAAAATAGTGATTATGTCTTAGTTCATATGTGTTATATAACAGCAGTCACTTTTCTACTCAAAGCACCTTGAGAAAACTGTTGTGATTTGGCACTATATAAATAAAATAAAATAGAATTTAATAGAACTGAATTGAATTGAATCGAATCTTAGGCTAACAGCTCCTTGTCCTCCACTTGGTGCTTTTATTTTTTCACATCCACTGTGGTGTCAAACTTTTTTGGACTTGAGCCACAGTCCATGTCTCAGGGGATATGACATCCAATACCTTGGTTATTGTAGCCAAAGCCTTGCTTTTTTTTCCCTACAAAAAAATGAAGAAAAAAAAAACCAAAAAAACGCATGGGCACTCCGAAGGAAATGTGTGACTTTTGAAGGTTCTGACACTATAGATTAATTTTCTTCAAACAGCAATTCTCCTCTTTTTTGGTATAGTTGTCAGGGTTGTCTCTTCCAAGAAGATTATAACTTTCTCTATGAAAGACCTTCAGGTAAACGAGCTTCCCTGTATAAATATATGTGATGCGGCAGTATGTAGTATGTTTCATATTCTCTAACATTTCAATGGTGGTAAAAACAAAAATGGCTGGTGTGCATTCTCCATTTGAAGGTAATTTTCCGTGTGTACTTATCTTGTATTCGGGGTAAGACGTTATAGTGACTGACCCAATCAATGTCAATGCAGTGTCAAGTCCCAGTCTGTATCTGTGCTGCTGATTAAAACTCAGTATAAGTATCAATCTGCAGTTGGTGTTAAAAATGTGAATGAAATCGACACTGTCTGCCCAGTTATCAAACTTAACCTGGCAAGCATGCTCTGTCAAAACTTTCGGGGGAAGGTTGTTCTTTAGAAATGTAATTTCAAAGGTACAAGTAAGTAGACATGAAAGACTTCAGAGACTAGCTGACTCACAGGGTACAGTGAGCCAAAGAAATTTTACACCAAACGGATGTGAATACACATTTGACAGATTCAGATTTCACAGTTGAAAGATATTAAATCCTTTGTTTCATCATGAGAAAGAAAAGCATCAAAACCAAATATCCCTAAGCTTGAACCATCAAATATTAAATTAGCAATTTTCTGCCAACTGATCATCCAATGAATTAACGGATCATTTTACTACTAAAAGGGACAGATGATTACATTATCCAGCAGCTGTTTAGTCCCCCTACATAGCTTTTTTGCAACCAACAACATACAGAAAACAAACGGTTCTAAATGCATTGGCACAAAAATTATAGGTAAAGATTAAAAGTCTCAATTTATGAAATACTGGAACATGAACTATTAAAGCATTAAGCTGGGCTTAGACATAACCACCATGCCAACAGTTCTCTTCCTTCCATTCTTCTTTGTTGAAGAAAGAGAGCTGAATGACTGCCTGGTTCTGCAGCAATCAGGCAAAAGGCTTAGAAGCAGGGTGCAATTCAAACCGGCATAAGTCTTCTCCCATTACAGGTAGAGACAGGAAAATTACTTAAAGCCTGCCTGTGAACTTAAATGGAGTGTGCAAATATCAACTTCCTAAAAAAAAGCAGCACATGACATGTAACAGAATCTTAACAATTGCATCACACTAGCTGCGATACGCTCTATTGAGTGCCATCCTGATACATTATTAGTGGCTACGCAGTTTGACCTTCATCTGTTTCCCCCCTTATACTTCTTTTCTCTTCTTCACTAGCTCTATCCCTTCATTGTACAAAGCCTGATAATGTATGTGTCTCGTTGGATTGCATTATTGGTGAATGCCCTTTCTAATGACTTTGTAGTATTCAGTGTACAGATCCACATAATGTATGTGCCTAGCTTGTCTTGTTTTCTCTATGCTTGTTTAAAGGAAGCCACCATGCAGCTGATATGTCCAATCAATATGAGGTGAGTGAAGAAGAATATGTCTTCTGTGCAGACAAATCCTCAAACAGATTTCATACTACATGTCAGATACAACCTTTTTTCAGAAATGAATCTTATCCTATTTCTAATTGGTTTTCCAGAAAGCTAACGTTCAGTCGCATGTTAATTTTATGACCAGCCAAATCAGCCTGGGGACTAGTGGGACACAGTGCAGCGAGTCCATAATTCTAGGTCAGCATCTTTGTTTACCAGTGTATGTGCACTGTCGTAGTTTCACAACTCCGTTAATCAGAAAAGCACTAGACAAAAATAGACACATTTAGTTCATGCTGTTTCTGAAACAGAAAGAAGGCCTTTCTAAAGCATGGACAGGAGTTGAAGGTGAGAGTCACACCGAAGAACATTTATTTAATCAACAATGTGCATGGCAAGTGGGGTGAGGGTGGGGGCTTGGAAAGGAAAGAGAAATGAGGAGGCTATGCACCCTTGCTGATAATCAATGTCTTGGCTTCATATTTGCAATTAGTGAAGGGGATGGGTTTGTTTTTGATTAAATCGCGGCTCTTATGCTCCACTCAAGAGGACTTAATCACTTTTTATGTGGGTGTGCTTGATTGTCTGATTATGAGCACATTTTGACCATGCTCCCTCCCAATCAACTCTTCTGAGCACCCCCTTCTCTTCAATTGATTTGTAACAGTCACAGTAAACCCTGATGATGAAGCACCCACCTAATGACCATACATCAAGAGGTGGTGATGAGGGGCGTGCTGAAGACATGCCGTTGATGCACATCATGGATCCGCCCTAATAGTTGTCCTCTATTTTGACATCTGGGGGGAAACGGAATGAGTCGTTGTGTTCGCAGAAGGATGGTTGACTTCTTGATATACAGTAATAAGATTATCAGTGTCCCGGAAGCAACTCTGACACTAATTTAATGGCTCTGCCTCTAACCGCTGCTAAAATTTGATATTTGAATGAGAGAAATGAAACTGTGAGCACATCAGCTTTGAAAACTTGAAGCCTCTGCCTCATAGTCAGTCATAGTGAGTGAAGGCAAATGGTTAAGACTCCAAGTATCTAAATTGTGCTAATAGTGTTGAGTGCTTCAGCAAAAATAGGAGGGAGTGCACCTTGAAAATAAGGCTTGTCTTGCATGGTTATATCATTTTCTGAAGTGTAATTTACTTAACCCAGCTTACATTTGTTAATCGTTCTCTTTTGTCAAAGTGTAACTGCATTGCGTTTAGAATATATAAATACATATTGATGAGCTTTTCCAACTGAACACTGCTGATTATAATGGATCATTTGATTTTTTTAAACTTAATTTTGTGTTCATACAATATGGTCAGCATGCAAAAGTTGGTTGTATACTCATACCCAAAGTTATTATAGATTCTTTTAATTAGGTTTAATTTTTATTTTGTTTTGACTTTTTCTTTTCAACTTAGTTCAGTTTCTGTTAGTTTCCAGAGTAGTTTCAGTGTTAGTTTGAATCGTAATGTATGGAGGATATAGGCCAACATTTAGGGACATGTGCACACACATTTTGAAAGCAGCTGAGTCTTACTCTTGTAGACATCCAAAGTCTCAGTGAACACATCCACCGGCTAAATTAGAATTTTTTTTATTTTTTTTTTTACAAATATTACAGTAACAATAATATTTCCAGTTTTATTTAATTTGAGTTATTTTTAGGTGTTTCAGTTCGTTTTAACATTTAAATATCTTTTTTTCACATGTCGTTTTAGTCAACTTTAATAACCTTGCTAATAGCTAACCTAACTGATACTGAAATTATTCATTAATCATTATTATTTTATTAGTAATAATGAAAAAGTACTCCAATTATCCAATCTGTTTGGGTTTCATTCTCAATCAAATTTTTGTGTCTGAATTCAAAGTTGTAATTCTCCTTCTATCTGATTATGGGCTCTCCCATTGTCAGTTTTTTTTTGTGATTCTGTGTGTTTTTTCCCAAAGTCTGTTCTCATTTATTACTTTTAAAATCTAATAAGTCTTATTAGTCTTGTTGTTGTTACAGTTATTTGATATTATATTTTGCACTATCCTACTGTATATTACTACACTTGTATTCTATTGTACATATTGTATATCTTATTCCTCTGCTCCTCTGTCTCTTTTGCTGCATTGAGCATGTGTATGACAAAAGAATTTCCCTCAGGATAAATAAAGTTCTTCTTATCTTATCTTATTTATTTATTAATGGCAGTTTAAGTTCCCTCACTGTTTCTCTGTCTGTTGCTATTGCTCCTGTTTTCCTACATTTTCCTTCCATCTACTTCTAATTACTTCCCATTTTACTTTGAAGGTTAGCTCTCTTTCGTATCCTGTGAGTCCTCCCCTGATTTTTTTTTCCACCTGTGTTAATTGCTTTCACCTGTGTCTCATTCCACTCCTGTTTGTCATCCCCCAATCTGCCCTGAGAGTATAAATAGTCTTGTCTTCCTCTTTGTCAGCTCATTTGTCTGTGCTCCCTGTTGTGCTAAATCTGTTTTGTGCAGCCCTCTTTGTTCCTTTTAAAAAAAAAATTATAATTCCAAGGCTTTTGTGTTTCTGGATTCCTATTTTATCTAATCATTTGGACTTTGATAATTTTGTATGTTTACTAACCATGTTTTTGCTTTCCTGTTTTCCTAGACTTTTAGTTTTTAGACTCTAAATGGGCCTTTTGTTTATCGTCTTCCTTTATGTCCCGCATTTGGATCCTCGCTCCTCTCCAACCCACATTCAATGACACTATCTGCCAGTCAGTGTTTACAAACTGATAAATTTAAAAAACAAACCTCATAAAGTGAAATCATTGTCAGACTATACAGAGTTGTTTGCAATGCATTTTGACAAATGTCTTTACCATTTTGCTCTCCACATGTTTACCTGCAGAGAAGCAAAACCTGAGGCCTGCGCTGGAAAGCAATTTCAACATACCCACAGAATCTGTATGATTTCTGTATTCACTTACCCTGATGCTTGCAGTCAGAATAAGTGGTCACATGAGTCTAAGTCAGCCCAGGGTTTAACCTGCATGTTCAAACAAAACGGGTAGCATTCGCAGGATGTGAACAATTACAATTAAGTGTCCTGTAAACAGAGCAGCTGATTTTAATTTTAAGGAAAAATTAGATACAATACAAACTAAAAGCAAAACAACAGTCTGTGTGTGTTGATATATTAATAAAGCTGAACCTATTTGAAGCCAGGAAGCAAAACTGGTAAAAATGAAGACACCGTAAGTAACAGACTAATCATAATCGAGTATTTTATTAAATTTTATTAAACAAGTTACCTGCTCACGGTAAAATATTGCCTCGTAGTAAAGGCTTCTGCTGAAACATGGTTGGTAAATAAAACCAGCACCTTGTTCAACAAACAGAGTCTAACTTAAGATTCTGCGTTAACCAGATTTGGTTCAAACAGCTGTGAATGTGTTCGACCGGAGTTAAGTGCATGCATGACTAATGGGGAAAAAAAAGGATCATTATCAATGGAGCTTAGATGCCTATATTCACCATGGCAACTTGTAAATAAACAGCAACGCCTTAATTTTTAATCCAGCGGAGTAAGGAATATGAATCCATGTCTGTGTGGATGATGATGTTTATCTCATTAAAACAGCAGCAGAGAAAAGTCCTTTTATTCAGTGCCATGCAGTCATCATTTACCCACTTTACATTTATTTTAATTAATAAATGTAGTTGGAATCCCACCTAATTTTTTAATGTAATCAGAAAGGGACAAAATACAGATAGAACATATACAATACAGACAAAAACTGAAGATGAAAATATGGATTAAACAGTTGATTTACAGATCTGTGACATTTAGACCCAGTAAGACTAATTTAGTTGATTTCCTGGAGATGTGGAGGTTCAAACTTTAAACATTGTACATCTAAAAATGTTGCCCAGCATCATTTGCTGTATTTTCATTGTGCCAGCATATTTCTAAGATGAAATATTAAAAATCTGCATTTAATACAGTTTTAGATTCATGACTCATGTTCACATCATCTCCAAGATCCAAACTGTGAGTGTTGCTGATCACAATCCTACAAATGATTCCTTCCTCATCAGTGTGTTTTAAATTAAAAAATAAAAAAAGATTCCTACAGTAGGAAACAGTAAATGTTTCAGTGTAGAGGAACTGATGTTAGGCCAGCTGCTGATTCTAAACGGACCTGAGGTGTGAACGTGAGCGTGAACGGTTGTCTCTGTGTGTTAGCCCTGCGACAGATTGGAGACCTGTCCAGGGTGCACCCTGCCTCTCGCCCTGTGACCGCTGGCATAGGCTGTCACATTGCAACCCTAAACTGTATAGGCAGAGGGAAAACAAATGGACGGAAGGAAATGGCAAGCTAATGTCTAACCTGAGCGTAAACTGATGGAAATTAATGCGCTTTGAGGAATGATGAAATGACTCCAAATGTCAATCATTTAGCTCATGTACATCAGGAGGGGAGGAGTCAAAGAGAAACTTTTTTTTTTTTTCTTTTGAAAGCCTGCCAGCGAGCAGGTTAGATTGACATGGTCTGTTGCCTCATTAAGTTAATCAAAGTTAAGTTATTGTTTGGAAAGGAAAACTAAGTTTCCCTCATCTCAGGGTTAATACACTCTTCACTAAACCTGCTTTCTGGAACACGGCCCAGAAAGCTTCAGATTAGTTTCCACTTGATTTGTAAATAAATCAAGTAGAACTATAAATATGATGTTGCTGTTCTAAATTATTCACTGTGCAGCTCCTAAAAATCTATTTGATGTGCATATGAATAGAAAATATTTCAGTTTTGAATTAACAGGCACATCAAAGATGAAGGTATTTCAACTTTTAATATGTCATTAATAGCACACTATCAGCTCTGCTAGCTTGGTAACACAGATCAGGCTGAAAGCAAACCCAGCTGACATTTATACCTACATCAACTCAAGGTGGCCAGTCGATCCATGCGTGTTTTATCAACATCTGAACAGTAATTTTAGTGCAATCAATACTGAAAAATGCATCTTTAGCGCTCGTGCATGCATACAAACAGACACACATCCTCGCTTTTGCGGATGTCTGTGTCCTTAAATATTTCTCAGTGGTTGCCGAATATTTTCTGCCCTTTTAGAAAGTTTCCAACAGCGCAGCTTAATGGTGAGATGCTGGCTGTGAAATTTCTCTTGTTACTTCATGTAACGCTTCAATGGTTTAATGCTGAAAACATCTGAGCGGTCTTGTGAAGAATGATGATGAAAAGAAATGTTATGTAAAAACTTTACTTCGCTCTTTTTCTTCTTCTTCGCACTGTTGCGCTATTACTATACATACAACAAGACAGTTGCCTGATTCTGTCAAAGCACAATCCATTTTTAGATGCATGAATAAAACATTTAGCCATCTTAGAGGTTGCCACTTTGCTCTGCAAATGAACACAGGATAAGACAACTGGTGCTCCCTCTAGTTTGGGCTGCAGCACCCACTCTGTCAAATATGGCATTATTTAAGGTATACTTTAGCAGCAGGCGCGTACCCAGTGAAACTCATTTGAAGTTTTTTTCCGACTAAGGGATCTGGTTCCAACAGCTTCCACTACATTATAGCAGCCAGTGAAGCTTCACTCATATACTGTATTCGGGGTTTGGGGATTTCCATCATCTTCAAAAAATTACCGTCCAATCTGTACCTGTCTTACTACTTCAAAGCAGCCTGCTGAGCTGACTGACATGGAGACATTCACACCTCCCATTGGGAGAATGGGTTGTCTCCTGTCTACTCTCTGGACAAGCCCTGTCCCCTGCCAAGCATTTGCGTCTCACTCATGCACGAAGCTGTCATTTTCCAAATGCATCAACCCCCCCAGAAAGGTGTCAGTGGGGATTATAGGATACCTCAGGGGATTAAAATGTTCTTGACAGACTGGCCGTTTCACTTATTCCCAGACGTCTCTCTATGCTGTCGTATGTGAAAGTATTGATAAAAAGTTCACCTAAGATTTCTGACCGTCAAAGGCCAAATCTTACAATGCGATAGACACGTATGTTTGACTGTGCAGATGTCCTAGCACACAGCGGCGTTTCATTTTTTTTGACCATGCAATGACATTATCTAAATGTTTAAATGATCGTGGAATGTCTGTTTCAAACTTTACATTTTTAGATGAGTGTTGGCAATTCCCTGCAGTGGAGCTGCTCACTTGCTGCTTGCTAATGTCCAGAGTTTTTAATCAAGCAAAGGGGGGAAAGAAAAAAAAAAAACAAAACGTGCCAAGTGCATTAATCCTCCCCTTCCTCTTCCTCTTCCTCCTCCTCCTCCTCCTCCCCCCCTGTCTTCGTCTAATTAAGGGTCATTCTGTCTTCTGGCCACATTAGGACATTGCACACTTGTCTCAACCCACATAATTAAATGTTTTTTGTGCTTACCATCTGGAGACCTCATCTCTTTAAACATGCATGTCAAATTGACTCCTTAATAATGTTTATGTTTCTTCTCAGTGCTTTATTATCATCCAGGATTAGCTGTTTGTGTTTACTTTGCTTTCATCAGCATCACCCTCCACACACACGAACACGCACACAAACACAGAGTGCACACACAGAACAACAGTACCCTTAAGGTAGCAGCAGATCTAGCACAGAGCAGTCAGCAAACTTAACAATCGTGAACTTCAAAGCAATGGACAAATTTAATATAAAAGTAACCATGTTTATGCAGTAAGTGAATCAACAAACCGGTGCCCCAGATATGGTGCAGCCATTGTTTATTACTGCTTCTACTAAGGATGCGATGCCTCATCAATGATAAGGATTGTATATTTTTGGTTTTCTGGGAGTGGCAATGTGGGATTTTACAATATATTAGGGAAAAAAGAAAACTTTTCAACAATAAAGATCCCAGATTGACTCAATAAGCAGACATTTAAGGTTGAAAGAGATATTTGCTGATGCTTTTTTTCCGTCTCACCCTTTGTCCAAGCATGTCATCCCTCTTTCCTTTCTTTTCCCCTTCAAATAGTACCATTGTTGAAATACAGACATATGTGGAGTCAGAGAAGCGTTCTGCCTTTCTCATTCCCTTTTTCTCAGAGCGCAGTTGAGGATTAGTCTGTGCCTGAGTGCCTAGAATAATGATCACTGCAGCGGAGAAACACATTTTCACATTTCAGGAGATAAGGGCAGGCAATCTGCAAGCAGAGGACTTAACCAGCTCCCTGTGGCTTATTGTGGAGCTGACAGAAAAGTCACAACCAAACGCCAACAACTAGGCTGCATCATACCTTGCACAACCAGAAAGAACACCCACTACTATGTTTTCCACTGTGAGGGATATCAGTCACTCTGAAATTCCGGTGGCATTCGTAACATTTCCAACAACGAGGCACCCCAGCTTACTGTGCCAGTGTCCAATTTCTTACTGAAGTGGTTAATTTCCCACCATCTGATCAAATCTGGGTTTATTTCCCACAGAGAAACCAAATCTAATATTTCAGTTCAAAGATGGCTTGATGTAGAGGGCTACTCTCACTTTCAGGCTTAATCCACTCTTGCGCATAGCTGGCTTCCCAGAGTGGTAGGCATGCTGAGAGGCACTCATTAACTCCAGAGAAGAACACATTTTTGGACATTATCATGAGAGAATTGGTTGGATATCATAATGTCAGAACTACACACCTTTACAAATGAGACCTGAATATTTCACATCAGAAGACAAGGGGTTTGGAGGGGGAGGGGGGGCATGTATAATGCCGACATAGCAATAAAACAGCTTGCTCCTTTTGTAAAAAAAAAAATGTCAAGTAAGCATTTAAAAGCAAGTTCCCTGAGATAAAAAGTTGTTTTTTTTTTCCTTTTCTTTTTTTCCTCCATGTTTCAGTCAATTGAATAAAAACCCTACCTTTCCCACATACTGTGCATCTGGTCCCATGTGTTCTTCTAAAACAAAGAATTGGTTCCAGATCCATCCACGCTTAGGCCTGTGGTGCACCTCCGTCTCCCCGTTAGCCAGTTTGGTCTGGTTCTTGGAGGGCACTTTGGTAGGAACGTGATGGCTTGCCCCAGAGCACCTCTGGATGAAACAGAGGCAGACCAGAAAGGGACAGAGACAAGAGGTGGTGGATATCCTCATGGTGGCGTGTGTTTTTGTAAAGTTATCCCCGGGTTTCGAGGTGGCAAGGTCCTCCCACCGCCGCCGCTGTAGCCGCCACCTACAGCCACCGCTGCAGACCTGTGCAGTAGTCCCAGCAAAAGAGGAATCTAAATCCAAACTATAGATAGGATGGTCCAGGAGGATCCTCTAAGGTTCATGACCCAAAGCGATATACATTTACATTATGGAATTTCCCAGACTAAGAAAGGCTGTACACATGGACGTGAACTTCTGGGTAGTTCTATGAAGAGCAGAGGTTAATCCCGGAAGCCATTCTGGATTTCCTGGGAGAGAGAAGAGGGAAGAGAAACACAGAGTTAGAGATTAATTTGATGGATATTAGAAGCTAAATGTTCACTAATTCCCTCCAATTAAATTGCGGCTCGTAAATCCTTACAGATGAGGATGCCCACTTCAAACTGGCTGACTGTGAAAAACAAACAAAAAAAAGCAGCAAGAAATCCTGCTTCAGTATTGCAGCCAATTTTGCCATTATGCAGATAACAAAACAACTTCTGAATGGTTGAGTAACAGTGCTGTTAAAAAGGTTGTCCGTGCCTATGAGGTCAGAGCACTTGGTGACTGATCCTGCCCTGTAAGGTCGGATTCATGGATCGCCAAAGTGCGACCCAAACGATGACTTTAAAAAAAAAAAAAAAAAAAGCTAACAGGAGGTTTTAATGTGGATGTTTTAAATACAGCTAAGGAGTACTGTGAGGCTAAAGACTGTGCTGCATGCACGGTGAATAATAAATGTGGCAGGAAGAAACACATTTATAATGAAAAGGACAGACATCAAGCCACTCAGACATAAGGCAGAAGGTGATTTTCAGATGGCAGTGGAATGGAAAAAGGGAGAAGGGATGTTTTTCCTAAATCAAAATTATATACAGTATCGAAGATGGAATTAAAGTAGTAAAAAATAACTGCAAGCACTGCTGGATTTCTCTTAGTGGGCATTCAAGTGAAGCACAGTCAGTCCCTGAATCCCCTTTTAAAAGAATGTGCATTACAGGCGCATCTGCAACTCAGCGGCCTTTAAGGAGTAGGTATGAATGAGTGAACTGTCTGATTTTTGGGGTGTATTTTAAAGCTAGACGTGCTATTTAACTGCTGTTGAAGCATGACATCAGTATTCACTGCTCATTTTCTTTTTTTTTTTCTTTTTTTTTTTGATGAGGAAATTTTTCCATGTGACCTTGCTATTCTGAAATGCCCTTCAGTTTTGGTGCCATAACTAAAGAAAAA
>VUQG01015249.1:7308-25918 GCA_015106755.1 Etia nguti
CCCCTCTGTCCCCCCCCCCCCCCCCCGCAGACTGCTTATTTTTTCACACTAAACCTTTACTGTGGCCAAAATAATGCACTTTATGCCGTGTGTCTATTACTGCAAGTGAATTACTTCTAATACGACTGAAGGGATGTGGAGAGAAAGTGTGTAACCATAAGTTATCAGCATCAATAATTAAACATGTTATTGCTGTTATTAACCTGACCTTAAAAATATATTTTTTAATTTCATGACCTGTATTTACAACTGACAGTTTACTAGCTTTTTGTTTGCCTACTTTATGTTTATGTGGGAGGAGAACACCTAGGTTCCAAAAATCCGACAAACCTCAGCAGGAGTACGCCCGTCATATACATGTAGTCATACAAGGTCAAAGACACAGAACAGTGAGCCATTTGACCTTAAAAGTAGCTCATATATGCAAATTATTACCTTTAAAGTTCAGCAAAAGTGTACAAAAAATCTCCAAAACTGAAAAAAGCTACAATAATGTAATTTAATTCATTTACAGTCATGTGAAAAAGACCAAGACATGAAAAAGTTTCTGGGCATTCATTTATGGGACGCTCTGTGAAGATCCTGCCACAGCATTTCAATCAGGCTGAGGTCCGGGCTTTTTCAGCCATAGATTTTCCTGATGTGCTCGGGATCGTTACAGTGTTTGATGACTCAGTTTTGGCGAAGCTTTATCTGTCGGATGTTTGACTCTAGAATACAGAGGAAATCATGGTCGATTCAGTGACGGCAAGGCGCCCAAGTTCTGCGGCAGCAATGGCACAAATCATGACCCCTCCACCACCGTGCTTGGCAGTTGGTACGAGGTGTTTGTTTATTACCAGACATGGTGCTGCGTATTATGGCCGTACATCTCCACTTTGCTGTCATCTATCCAAAGGATGTGGTTTGTTCAGAAGCAACTTTGCAAACCTAAGCTGTCCTGCCATGCTTTTTTATAGAGATGAGGTCTTTCCCCTGGCAACCCTTATAAATAAGCTGTACTTGTTTAGTTTTTTCTGTACTGTCATGAACTTTAACATTTAACAAACTAACTGACGCCTGTAGAGTCTGAGATGTAGCTCTTGGGTTTTTTGCCCATCATTGCACAGTCCGAATTTGGGTTATATTTGCTGGGACGTCCTCTCCTGGAAAGATTGTGGTGTTCTGATAACACACACCTGAACGCTCCAGACCAGAAAACTGCCAAAATATCTGCTTTATAGCTCATGTTTTTGACTGACCCGTCCCCTCACTGATTCTGATTTTACAAACGTCAAGCTGACTTGTACAGTAAGGCCACTGGGTGCTCCTGAATGCTCACAGTCGGCCACTGAATTGTATAATTCCAAACAAAACTTGGTAACATGTTTCCAAAAATTGTGCATGTCCTTTTCACAAGTGGAAGAAGTCTTAGATGTCTTCACATGACATTGAGATTATGCCAATAATACAGAGCTGTCTCAGTGTCTTTTCAGGTATGAATTGTTAGAAATCGATTTCTTGTGCTGGAATTCTCTTTGCACTTTGGGCTGTGCTATATACGTGGCGTCACTGTTTAAAGTTGATTAAAGCCACATGGATAATTAAAACATTGCAGATTTTTAGGAGTTATAGGGTTGCACTTATCTTGTACCACCAGTATAAACCTTTAATTTCCATAAACATTACTTTGCCGTTTGAAAAAAGGTTTGGTCTGCAGTTCTGCGAGTTTGCCCGTAAGGCACATTTTTCATGCAAACTTTAAGTGGACTCTGTTGTAACTGTCAACAAAGTGTCAGCAAAGGCAGTACGAGGCTATTCTGACATGTGGCGATACAAGAGTACCCCCGAACGGTTGTTTGCGTGCGTGCTTGTTTTCATACCGTTGCCACGGCAATCAAAGACCGTCTGAGTATGTGTATGGTTTGCGGTCATGTTCATTCATATAGAGCAAACATGTTTTCCATTCCTAAAGGTGTAGTAGTGGTGATTTGTGAGATCTGGCTTAAATGACTCACAATTTCCTTTTTACCAGTGCAGCACAAGTGGGATTATTTCACAGAACAGCAATGCAGGAGAAGCATGCTGCTGACAAACACTGGTTTTTATTTAAATGAATTACATGGCATCTGTTTGCAGCTCTGTGAGACAAGCCACTTTGCTGATTTGCTGAGTTAAAGTGAGTAAGTGAGGTTTTTGCAAAATTCAGCTGCAGTAGTCAGCGAAAACGGAAGCCTGTCAGGGCTACCTTAGCAAATACTCCCAGCAACACTACACTAAGCCCTACTTTAGGTTTCATAAAAGAAAAGTGCTGCAGTACTGCTCCCTTTGCTGAGGTGACAAGTTTTGCTAATGTAAAAAACAGCTCAGACCGGGTGCTGACCGCATGGCTAAGTGTGTGTGAGCTCTGCTGCAGGAAAGCTGCATGCTGCTGCATGAGTGAACCCATGCAGCAGCAGGAGAACAGAGGCTGCTGCTACTCACACTAATAATTTGTTGCTGGCTGTCAGCGTGCTCTCCTTTCATGCTCCTGTAATGCAAACCCAGAGGCAACAGAACGGCTACCCATCACCTTCACACAGCCCCGTGTGGGCATAGCAAGCTTCTGTCAGCGATCCATACGTTCCCTGCCTTCTGGACGCTGGCGTACGAACCCTGGTGAACGCACCAGTGCCCATCATGCGGATAAGACTCTAAAAAAAGACAAAGCATTTCCTTAGGATTTGCAGGCTAATGGGCACTGACGAGAATACACATTTGAGGAAAACCACAGGGACCCAGTGCAGCGTTGCTGAGAAAGTGCTGAATGTGAGCTTTACGTTCAAACTGTTTTGGTGTTTTTTAGCTCCTGCCACACTGTCAGGAATTCTGATGTTCGGAGACCAAATGAGCGACTGCCAAACACCAAACTTGGCCGCATTGTCCCACTGGCAAGAGGAGTACCTGCTTGAATGATGAGTGGCTATTTTGAAGCAAAGTATTTGAATACACAGGTTGGATGAAATAGAACCGCTCTGCATGCCTTCCCGAATATGTTTGCTTTCCCCAGCAGGACCAGGTTAGTGCTGCAAAAACACATTTCACCCTACACTTGCTGTAAGAATGGTGTGCAGGGATATCAACTGTTCTCCTGATAACTGTTGCAATTACATGGGGAGGGGAAGGGAGGGGGGAGTTCCTCATAGTGTGATTAAATATCGTTTTTACATATTTTTGGTTTTTTGGTGAGCGGTTTGAAAGAAACACATTTCTCGATGGAGTAGAACGCGCTAGACTTCCCCGGTATTGCTTATCAAGCTTCTGGTAAGCTCTGCATCTTATGTCCTGTGCACTTTTCCTGAAAAACACCAGGCATCCTGTTTTCTTCTGCCTCACTTAGTTATTGATTAAAGTAAACAGCAGCTAGTATTTCAGAGTGTTGCGTCAGCCTGTCAGTCTCGTCAGCCCGTCGGGCTCTTGTGCGACACTTTGCAGACTCAACACCTTTGTCTCGTTCCTGTTTTGACCAAATATGAGTAAAATTCTTCTTCTCGTTCTTAGTTTTAAGAGAAAGGCATGCTATTGAGCTGAGATTAAAGACCTCTGACTGAGCAGAATGATATTACTATCTGACTGTATTTACAGTACAGAAGTCTAAGTTCTGCTGGCCTGACATGGTGAAACTATTTAAATCAAGCTCAAACAAATGCAACATTTTTTAAAAAGTGCAGGAATTTCTCAGAACTGCAATCTAGAAAACGGAACTGAATGCAATAATTAAGCTGTACTGTAATTACAGCGTTTATGCTTGCATGCGACAGCCTGTGTAATAACTTCTTAACAGAGTATCACTCGATACACTTCATAAACTTGAGAATGATAATAGTTTGCATACAGAAAAATAATGTACACGCATTCATGTACAGCTTTTTGAGGCTTACTCCCCACTCATTACTGACCACTGTATGTTTTTATCTCCTGTGTTAAACACATTCAGTTTACGTGTGAGGAAGTGTGCTGCATAAATAAAATTGACATTTCTATTGACACGCAAAGCCACACATATGAAAATATGTAACCACAGAGATAAAAGTTCACATTATGTTGTTTTTACCTTTTCAAAAGTGAATTATGAGTACGAAACAGGTTTACAACCACATCTCCAACAAATGCTGGGACGCTATGTGAAGTGTAAATAGTAGGAGAATGGAAACTCGATAGTTTATTAAAAGTAGTACAAAGATAAGACGAAATGTTCAAACTGAGACTGTTTATTCTGGAAAATAAAAAGAGTTGGGAGTTCCACGTTCTGTCATTTTATTTTTTCTTAGTGTTTTTTTGTTTTGTTCACTGTGGCATCATTTCAGTATCAGACAGAGGCGCTGGCCAGCACAGATACTAAAGCAGTGCACTGCTTTGGGGTCAACGGCTAAATTGATTTTAGCCTTTTAAAAGAAATCAATGCATTTAAAAACAAATCACGGTTTCTGTTTTGGGTTTGAAAAGTGTGATTTCTTTCTTAAAATGTTTCCACAAATCAGTGAGTGTTGCTAATTGTTGCCACAAGAGAAGCACTGTTAGACTGGAAAAACTTTATCGAATAAGTGCTTTACCTAGTGAAACTTCAATCTAAGATATTTTATGTAATTCTGTACAATTTAATAAGTAATAATAAGAAAGAGTTGTTTTGAAATTATTGTTACCACATTATTTATGGCTAACATTGTAAAAATCTACCATCGTTTTCACGACAGGTTGCCAACAGCTTTACGTAATATGGTCTCTTCTGCGGTGCAGTGGTCCTTATTTTAAAGCTATTTGGCCGGCTGTCATGCACCCCGATGTTTCAGCAGTGTAGCAGGGCAGAAAATCACTAATAATTCTACTGTGGTCATGTGTGGATCTGTTGTTGGTTTGTGTGAATTCCGCAGTGACAGTAATGTCTGTGGATGTGTGGGTGATTGAAAGGCTTTGTAAAGCGCTTTGTCCTCTTCGGCTTGAAAATCACGAGCATGAACACAGCCCGCGTGCCATGCAGTCCATGTCAGTTTCTCATCTTTGCTACAAAATAATGAGGCCACAGATGACCTTGCTGTTTCACGTTTCACTGCAGCTGTCAGAAATGCATTTGTTCCCTGCCCAGTTCAAATTAGAATTGCAATCGATTTTTGACTTAATTGCACGCAAGGGGAGAGTTCGATCAATTAATCAGTCTGTGTAAAACATGCTTCTATACGATAATGTTTGCTAAGGGCTACTCTTCTGTGAGCTTACAGTAGAGAAGAGAAGGCAGGAACTGGCTGATATTAGTGTAAAGATCTTTGTTGCATTGTTAGATAGTTGTGGTTTCCGTTATTAATTTGAATTACAAACTGAAACAGTGGAGATGACAGGTTCAAGGGGTATAAATTAATCTATGGTATGTTGCACAGATATAATGATGGTTTAACAATGCAGTCTGTAAGTCTTTCTGCTCTTGTCACATTGTAGGACTTTCAGCTCAAGCTAAATTTAGGACCAGATATGGTTTCAAGTTTTTACATAATAATGCCAACCCATAGGAAAAGTAGTAGCATAAATACCAAAAGCCTTTTTTGATGCATTGCTGGATTTGCAAAAAAACACCCCCAAAAACCCACAATTCATGTTCTGTCCTGCTGCTTTGTCACTACAAAGTGTTGGCTTTGCAGTTTTCCTTGATGTACAAGGCACGTCATGCAAAGTGCACTTTGCATAAAAAAGAAAAACAAACCCGCAGGTGTAGACGCTTTCACCCGTGTCACCTTGTAGTGTTATGCACTTTCAGCATCTCTTGATCACTTGGGAATATGGGTCATTGTATGGTCTCTTTTAGAACTCGTTCTCAGGACATGCTGACCCAACCACATTACAAATTAGATGTGCTTACAGTCGTTCCACGGGGGAAGGAAGTCCTTTGTCATGACAGAGAAGAGGGAGGGAGGGGCAGAAACATGTTGAAAAGTAGGGATAATTGAGATGTTGATGATCTCACTTTGTGTTGTACACAATAAAAACAACATAATTAGTTAACAAATGAAGACAGAAATGCCTCACTGTCCACAAGACTGGCCTATTACACTGTAAAAAGGATGCGAATGGAAGTTGCACAAGGCGCTCCTATCTGATGTTGGAATAATGTGCTGGGACAGGTTATGGATGCTGGGTGAGGGAGTGTGTATTTCCTCTGTTTTTCTTTAACAAACCAAAAATCTGCCTTCAGGTAGGAATACTGAATTCCTACCATTGCTCAGCCTGTAGAGTTAGGTTATGAATATTATTATCCAACTACTAACATGGATGTGCAGTGAGGATGTCGAGTATAATGGTCACATTGGTATCTTCTAAGGCCTGCAGTCAGGTTGCTGTTGTGGCAGTCGTCAGTGTTGGTTAGCTGTTCGAGAGACTCGTCACAAACATCTTGAACTGTGGCTGGAAACACTAGTTGTTGCTTTGGGTTTTTGCAGAGCTCTGGGTGCTCTAACCAGAACCCACTGCAGATAGAGAGGTGCAGAGGCTGCAGAGCACAACAGGGACTACTGTCACGACGGTGGAGCTGAAATCCATCCACACGTTGAGAAACTAGCTGGAGAGGCAACTGATTTTTCTCCTTTGCACGTTGTCTCAGAGAATGTGGTTTTATTTATTTAAGCAATAAAAATGAAGCACAGGTGCAGCTCCTGTCGCATGCATGCTCACACATGCTTCCACATATACAGTGTAATTCTGTGTGAAACGTTGGGTCGTTTTCGATTTCAGTTCAACACTTTAAAAAAGTAAACACATTACCGAGGATGCCAAAGACCGTTTTTTTCTCCATGCCTTAATCCACTGTGGACCTACATCAAATTACTAAACTAGGCCACGCAAACACAGAAGTTGTGCCAAAGTAATCTTAGACCATTCAGTCAGAAACAGAAGCCTAAATGGAGGATTTGTTTGTGTCGGATTCTTTAGCCCATGGATGAGCATGTACTGAGGGAAAGGGCAACAGGCTGTCATCTTGGAGAATGGCATGATATGGATACTTGGTAAGGGTTTTTGCAAAGAAAGCAGCATGACCCTGGTTTGTATAGCCGAGACATAATGTGCTTGCCTGAAGTGTGCAACATCGATGCTGCTCCGTCAGCCCTGTCACCAGATTGTGAAGAGAGAAAGTTACAGGTTATGGCCGTTGTTCATATAGCAAACATTAAGCAAGACACTTGTGTATGCATGATGTACAATAGTCTCACATTAGGGAAAACAGTAACCTTTAAAGGTGAGGCGTTGGGTATGTTGTGAGTGTGCACAGATGGCTACAGTTGAACACGAGGAGAGCCTGCACCTTTTCAAAGGCGTTTTATAACCTCTTTCTGCATTCACTGGAGATGAGTTCTCAGTGAAAACAGAAGAAAGGGCTAATGCACATGCCAGACACGGTTATCACCAGAGCGTAAATGTGACATTACAGTCAATGCCGTACACACACATGCATGTTAGCACTACAAAGGGCAGGACATGGAAGACCTCCGGGTCTGCAGCTCGTCATAGTTAACTGGATCACTCATCTGCAGAAATGCTTCACAGGCTAGCCTTCAGAGTATTGACAGGTATTAGGTTCACTAGTCTGTTTTTGTTTTGAGTATGTGTGTGAAAAATTGTTTTGTCATTTTTCCTCCACTCCTAAAGAAGGAGGAGAGAATTGTCAAGGCAGGCTGAAAAAACCCTAATTTATAGGTTGAGGTGTTGCTATTAGTAGTAGTTTTAGTATATGACAGAGAGTATGTACAGAGATTATTTATCCATCCTTTTTGAGAGTGGTGTTCCTACAGGATTACCATTGTTGGCTTAAAGCTGTCCAGCACTGTGCCAGATTTCCTGCCTGGGGCCATTTTAGATGAGTGATAGATAGTTATATATCTGATCTGTGGGAAATGTTACTTTTTTTAAGCTGGTGTGTAGCAGAGATATGGGTATATAAGTTTGTTTCCACCGATAGGAACCTTAGTAAGCCATACCGACAAACGTGGCCCTGTTTAAACACACAGAGAGAAATCAGCTTTAAAGAGTTTGAAACCCCCCCCAATGCATTTGGATATTTTTTTTTACATTTTTGCACAATTACTAGGCTACAGGTTTCTAAATGATGCAAGAGTCGGTAATTTATTTTTCCTCCATTTGGACCTTTCAGGTTAGCACGAGAATTTACATTTTGTGTCCTTTATGAAAAGAGTCCTGATTTGCACCACAGCTGTCAACCATCTGGATTATAGCACACAGCATTAGGCAATGATTTTAGCATCTCACACCAGGAAAGTAGTGGAGTAGTTGGAACATTTGCATTATCCCAGATTAAAATAAACAGACTCGATTCATTTTGCGGAACTGGTGTAAAATCACAGATGCAGGGGTGGGGCTTCCTGTCCTTTTTACTAACAGAATATGAACGTGAGTTACGACCCAGTGCAGTCACCGAATCTGCTGTGGTAACTGTAGTTATCCCTCAAAAACATGCACGGTGTGTTCACAATCCCATAATAAGTGTTGTATACTGAATATGTGTGCTATCACACAACATCGTTTGAGTGAATACCAGTCAAATGTGTCAGTATGGACATGCTTTACCAGTTAGAGCTGACTTTTTATGGAAGCCTGGACTCAAGCACTGATAAAACCAATTAACAAATATATAAAACTTTCATTGTCCTTGAAAGTCGCTACTGTGATGCATTGTGGGATTTTAATGCCAGTGTAGCGTACTGTGCTTGCATACTCTGTTATTCCCTTAGAAATAAAATGTACCTCACATAGTATTGTGTATGCACCAATAATAATAATAATAATAATGATAATAAAAACATCTGTTATATTTTAATTTATTACATAATAATTTTCATTGCAGCTGAACACTCTCAGTCAGCAGAAGCTGAACCTGCAGGTCCTTGCAGGCAGTTTGAGAAAAAATGTTCTTCTCCCGTTAGCTTCTCCTTATTTGTCAAAGTCAAGTAAGCTGTAAGCCATCAGGTGATGTTTTTCATATTTAGAAGAATTATTTGGTAGTTTGTAATTTATCTTAAGGTTGCGCGTCCTTTTGAAAGTTTTAATTCATCAACAGGAGAACACATGAATAAATAAAGTGTATGATACTGTAGGGGGCCTGCTGTATTTCTCATTTATGGTCGCACTCATTCAGAGGTGCATCAACTTTGCAAACTTATTTCATTAACTCTGTGATTGTTAATTAGGTACTCATGCTCGACAATATCATGTTATGCTTCTATTTTTAGTTAATCATAAATATTTGTCCACAGTATCAAATTATCAAAGGTTTATTTTGTTACAAAGAAGCTTCATGTCCACAATCATTTGTTTAGCTTAGCAGCCTGACTCATTAATCTGGCTAATGTATTTAAGCGTTTCCAGCATCACTGTGAGCATAAAGAGAAAAAAAACCTGCTGTTATTTTTAGTCATGACCAACAACAGCACCTAAGTAATTTGATGAATTAATGTAAAAACTAATATGGGCTCACATGTGTGATAAGCTGCTGCGATCAGTCGGTCCTGATAAATGGTGTTCTCCTCTTTTCCCAGTTTGAGCCTCTCAGATGATTCTTAAATACATACAGGCTTTATCAAATTTATTAGACCGTCTGTCGTAAAAACAAGACGACACAAATATTTCCAGAGTCTGTCAAACTTGTTTAAAACTAAAAATGAACTGTATTCACACTGAAGTGAGAAGTTAACCGAGGCTAACATTCAGCCACTAAAACTAATTTCATGTTCAGGAATGCAAGTAAATAATTTAGCATTTTAATCAAAAACGAATGTCATGCTGTAATGTTTTGTTTTGTCTTTTTCATTTTTTTTGTAAACATTTCAGGGATAAAAACAAGAATTATATTTTAACACTAAAAATATAGTTTTGATTAAAGAGCTCGTGCACACTGGTGGAGTATCCGTTACAGAAATATAAACAGCTGTAAATATAGGGCACCTTGCGCTGGGTGGTGGTCTGATAAATTTGCTCAGCACTGTATATCACAGTTAACTGAAAACTTTTTAGTTTTGGGGACAACGACACTGTCTCTGAGCGATCGATTGGCATTACTCACTTTTTTTGTGGAGTTTATTTATTTTACAGTCTAAGCCTCTGTGGATATTTGGAAGAATTTTAAAATTTGATAAGTCTCCTTATTCAGTCACCAAAGCGAGATTTAAATGTATTCAAATTCAGATTGTATTTTATATCTATATCTGTATGTGTATCTGTAGGTAGTTTGTATATATTCTTTTGTGTGATTTTATTTTTCATATTTTTAATATTTACATAGAGATGTGTGTGTGTGTGTGTGTATGTGTGTGTATGTATGTATATATATATATATATATATATATATACTATAATATATGGCTTTTTTTGCACCATGACACCTTGAAATGTTCCTTATTTGTGTACAAACTTGCCAGTAAAAGTGATTCTAATTCTGATTCTCATGCTAATCAAAACTGTCAGTTGGAGAATAAGAATGAGTGTGGACATACGCCACATTTAATATAGCAAACACAATACTTCTGCAGTATTCAACCAATAATAGTACTACTAGGTGGCTCTGGCAGAGGGTTTAATCACTAAAATACAAAAAATGTGTATAATTGTTGATTTTTGTCTGCTGTCCTTTGACTTTATGTGCAGGATAAGAATATAAGTTATATGTGTTAAAACCAAATGGCATGTATCATAATCAGTTTTAAATACAACAAGTATTGTACATTTTTACTTCTTAGCCTCGTCACCTAACCCAGTTAAAACATACTATTTTAAAAGCTTTCCCAGATGCTCACACTCTGGATGGAAGTGAACTGGACACCCCCCTCTGTGTGAACCTTTATCACATACACATCTCCAGAGTACTGGGAAAAAACCCCCAAAAAACATGTTGCCTCACAGTGAGCTGCCATGATAAGTGTAGTGTGTTACGTGTGTTTTTCCTGCACCGTGTTGGGCAGGCTTTGTGAGCACATACACGAGAACAGACATTCGCACATAGGTTCACATCATGTGTATCACCCCAGTAAACATGGATTATGTCATAATGTGGCTCTACATGTATTCACTCTGGATAATTCTAAGCCTGTTAATAATGCATGCACATGGAATAGCTGTGAAAACACATATTTTTTCTTTCTAGTTTTATAAGTACTACTCTTCTGCTTGGACACAATCAGAGTAAATCCCCTGCCCACGGACAATGAATTCTTTAAGAGAGTCTGCAGCTGGATAAGTGAATGAATGAAGTACCCTCTCTTCCCTGTGCCTGTCCTTTTCATATTCATCAACCTTCTCCTTTTCCTTCTTCTCCGTATTCTTTGGAGCTCTGCAGAGCCCTTGGTGATATGTCTATATATAGAAAAAAGGAGGAGCATTATTACGAAAAATAGAGTGCTTTTAGTGCGCCGTCCCGGGGACGTCACTTGAGCTCTCCATTTTTTTTAAGGGTTAATGATGCGCATATACAGGCAGTGGAGTGTTTTGTCTGTGCTGGACTGACTCAGGGTGGCGAGGTCGAACTTTGGCAGACATACTTCCTCAATTAACCACAACACCTTCTGGCTAAATGCCCTTTGTGAAAGGACAGTCCTTCTAGCACCTCCCTTGTGTTTTTGCATGGCTATGAAGTTTAAGAGCTGGGAAAAAGGTGAAGGATTGAGAGTGGAAATATGTGAAAAATATGTTGTCAGTCTAGTGGACCCCTGTTTTGGACATCTGTGGGTGAATTCCAGAAGATGTCATTTATCAAGTAACCAATTAACATCTATACTGAACATTTAAATATTTATAAGTTATTAAAATAATCAAACAACTGTTTCTGGTTGTTTTGTTTAATGGTGAGCTCTAAAATGTGCCTAACTGTATGACTGCCACTGTTATATATGGTAAGAATGCATCACTCGCTGTCAGGCATAGGGATGATAAAGCAGGGGGTTGTTTTCGAGTAGTTTTTGAATAGTCAAGTAGTTCCAGTGAATACTGAATTAATTGCCAGCCCTCGTGTTTATCATTATCGCAGTAAATATGTAGGTCAGTGTACTTATTAACTTTTTTTCATGATATGATTTAGGCTTGGCATTTGTTTAAGTCCTGGCTGGCTTTTCAAACGTACTTAAGGCTAAGTCACCTAGCTCTTTTACTGGGGATTGTGCCTCTGTGTAAGCCTGAAATAACTGCCTGGAGCGGTTATCCAGATCGCTGCCCAGTGGTGCTTGCCTTGAACAACTCTGGTAACAATCATTTCTAATACAGAAATTTAACTAATTATGTTAACTGTAATGATTACACAGTGGCAACAGCACTAGCTTATCCATTCAATAATCTTTTTTTTCTCATGGAAGCTTTGGCATTTGTTAATAATCGGAAGAAAGTTTTTTTGTAGGTCTGTCATACCTGCTTATGCTTTCTAGACTTTGATTGGACAGCGGCTTTAGTTAGCAAACCGTCCATTGGTGGCATTTCTTGAAATCTGCAAGCGATGTTGATCAGTAGATGAAAATGGCGGTATATTTCTCTGGTCAGCTGTTTGTAGAGGTGATAGAGATGCTACAGTGGAGCGTAACACGGTTCAGAGAAAAAGGAGTCGGGGGGAGAGGGGGGGGTTGCTGGGAGCAGAGCATAGCAGGTGCTGCCAGTCCATGGGGGCATATTTGTGTACTCTGCTCACTCAGTGGGAACATTTTAATTTGATCCCTTTGTTTCTATAAAACAGGTCAGGATTTGTTCTGGCCCTGGGCAATTTGTGTCAGCGCTCGTAAAGAAACTGTTGTACTGATGCAGGAGTGGTGCGTTGTCAGAATCAGTCATCAAGCTGTGCTCCATGTATTTGGTTAGGAGGTGCTGCTGTAAGTGTTTGCTTTGAATTCATTTGCAACACATCGGATTCTTTAGGGCAGTGGAAACCCTCAAGAAGTAACACCGTGCCGCACTAGGAAAAAAAACACAAAAGCCTTGCTGTGGGCTCCCGTGATATTAATCTAATGCACATTCTTTCATTCTGAGGGTAATAATGACAGGTCTTTCAGTTGGTGGAAGTTTATTCAGCACACAGCCCGTGCTTGCTACAGATAACAACAGCATTGTTTTTTTCACAGTGGAAAATCTGCGCACGTCACAGTGGAATGTCCTCCATTCTGACTTTACGTGCCTAAAGTTGCAACTCAGTTGCTCTCCTAAGCCAATTTCATTCCTCAATAGCACTTTTTGAAGAAATAAATAGAAATTAAAGTTTATGTGTAAGTAAATTAGAGCAGATGGATCGAATAATCTCCACAGTCATGTTCTGATATGTCTCGTTTTCCTTCAAAAAATATTTGTGAATTTTTTGGGGTACACAGACTGATCCTTTCTGTCCCCGTCTGTGGCACTTATAGTGAGAGGTTTCCCTCTAATTAATAGTCCAGAGCAGTGAGTACGAGTGCTCGCAGACAATCGTTGGACGAGAACTGTGACTCATGGCTGATTTTAAAGTCTTTACAACCATCACATCCTGTACTGATGACAGATTTTAGTTTTTGTTTTGGAGAAGTCTAAGAAAAAAACTAAGGCAACCCTTTCTCTCAGCGTTTGCACTGCCAGCTCTGCTCTAACATTTTAATGTCTACTTAGAAAAAATACATTTCCTTTTTAATTTGCAGTTTTTCTTATTTTCAGACTTTGCATAACCTTCTGTGATTAATCAAAACACTTTGGAAGAAAACTGACACTTTTATAAGCATTATGCCGTCTTTGTGTTACTTTGGTTTGCACTGAAATATGTGTTGAAATTTGATTTTGGAATTCTTACTTCTCCTATAATCAAACTGTAAAATTCAGAGATTTGGTTCCTATTCTTTACTTTTTTGTTCGTGTGCGCGTTTCCTGTGTAAAATCTGCACAATCTTTGTGAGTCTTTGTTTTCATGCTTTCTGTCAGTTTTGGTTCAGGCTTGCTGTGACTGTGAGACCACCCTTCTGCCTCACCGTCTCTCATTCAGTTCGGTGTAGAAGTTGAAAAAGCAGCACTCCTGCTGCTCCTCAGTTTCACACTTGAAACATTCCCAGTATCCATGTGTAGCTGGTTGTTGAGTGTTTTGGTGAAAACGTATGATAGATTTTACCTGGGCACACACGCTATACCTGAGCCGGCACCCGGGTTGAGCTCATGTTTGTCACAAAGCTGTTTTCGGTTGCTTGAACTTGAAATGTTTAACTGAGCTTCAGTAATGAAGCCTTTTCTAAGGGGAGATATCTAAAAGACAACTGCCTTAGTTCACAGTCCTCCTGCTCTCTTCCCCAGGATGGTTAAAAATGCAGCTGAGGAGTGAGGCTTGGGGACGTGGGGACCTGAGACTGACTGACCGTCACTCACAGTAGCATGAAAGGCAAGACAGTATTGTTGGTGTCAGAGTTGTGATCGCGCTGAGGGAAAGGCGAAGACTCCTTTTGGGGTCATTAAAGGCTCTCTGACAGGGAAATCTTCTGCAGTTCTTCCCACAGAACTAGATTTTATTTGTATGGGCAAAATATAAACTAAATCTGTATATACTTTGTGACAATAAAAAATATTGTAATCATGCTGTGAATAGACTCCAACTACTCCATCCAAGAATACAGCTGATGATGGAAGTCCTTGCTGTGCACTGCTGCCACAGTGTGCTCGGTGTAGCGGCATGTGAAGAAGTTCTCCATCTGCTGCAGATTCTGTCAGAAGTGAAATGCAGCAGAGACAAAATACCTTCTGAAGAGACAGCTGGCTGATATCGAGGAAAGCCACAAGAGAAAGCTTCCTAGCCCACCGTTACGGAAACGACCGGAGGTGTGTTCATTAGCACGTTTATCCCCAAATGTGCTGTTCTCTTGGACGAATAAAAGAAAAATCTTCAAACAAGGTGTAAAAATCTTGTTCGGCTGTTAGTAGGATGGTAACTCACTTGCGACTAGACAACATCAGTGGTTGCACGTTGACTGCACTGAGTTTTCTTGCTGTCGGCAACCGATTGCAAGTGGTTGATCACTTTTGACTGCAAGACAATTGCACAGGTTGCCCAGAGTTTGTGCATGCACGGGGGAGATGCAACCTGCCTCCAAACAGTCACGCTCAAACTGTGACTGACTGCAACTCACAGAACCGGTCCCCGGCCTCAAAGCAGCCTTTATGAAGGCAACATGATCCCTAGTTCACTGCACACGATCGCAATAATTTTGGTTTTGTGGTCTCCAACCGTTGTTTTCCCTAACGTGACTGTGGCATAAATAAAGACTATGTGTTGAAAGCTTGTAAGCAGCGCTCCAGTTTGCCTGTCTGAATGTTTTAAGCTTGCCTGTTCAATGAGGTATCTGTACAGTCTGTCAGCTCTGTCTGTATTATTAAGGTCTGAATGTCGCACAAATTTATGGTAACCTTGTGTGTTTATGACCAACTTTGGTTTGCTGCTGGCACTTATCACTCCCGCTAATGCTTAGCTGCATGCCTGTGCTAAGCAGAGCCACAAACTGTGCTCACAGTTTTTATTTTGACAGACTTGAATGAACCAAACAGTTAATTTTGTGAAGGGGAAAAACACATTTTTCCATATAACATGATTTTTTTTAAAAACATACCTACTTTAACATGGTGATACTCTTTCAGTTGGGGTTTGCAGTTGTGTGTCATTACTGAATTCACACCCAGTGGTGGTGAAAGGTGAAAAGTTACTACAGTGTAAGACCAGGGTGCCCTTGCAGTTGAGTAGTTTTGGGTGAAGGCCTGATATGCTGTCACTTTGGCTCTGGCTCACATCCTTTGACTCCTTATCTGGCAAGTGTCAGTAGGAAATTCATCACTCGCAGTCAGATGAGACACTTCCACACTGAGATACCCCTTTGTATCTCATTGTGGTGCTGGTTTATGGAAGCTGATAATTAAATATACAACGTGGGTATTAATTGTGAATCATAAGTGTTTTATTTTTAGTTCAGGGGCTCCTCTTGTGTCACTTTGACTTTTTCTTTCTGTCAGTTTTTCATTTGCTTGTTTGCCTAAACCCTCTGTGGGCCGCTGCATGTACCGCAGCAGACACACACACACACACACACACACACACACACACACCCTTTTTATTCCCAGGGTTGAGAAGTTCTCTCTTAAGGCAACATGCTTCCTCGCCCAGACCGAGTGGTGTTGAAAGATGGGCCTAAATTAGGATGTCTTGCTTTAGCAGTGCAGGTGTAAGTTTTTAGCACCTTTTCCAAATCTTACACATTTCAAACGTGCACCAAGTGCTGCTGAACTTTTCATTATCAGGGTTTTTTTTCTTGCAGAAAGAGTCTCGCACTTCCATCAACACCTTTATATTGCAGTATGTGATTAAACCTCCCAGCACGTCCTTTGAGGACATTTTTTATAGATTTTGTTTTTCGTAAGTGAAAATCTTTTCAAGTGTCCTCAAGAGTGTTCGTGGGTATTAAATTAAACTCACCAGTTGAGAATATGGAGTCAGTGGTGTACTCATTAATGTCATGCGGTGGTAAGAAATGCTGGCCTTCAAGCTTGACAGCCATTGGATACCTAATAATATTCTCTTTAATGCTAAAGTGGCTCTTGAAACAGATTCCCAAAGGACATGCTTGTAGGGGAAAAATCCACTTTCTTTTGCTTTTTTTAAATTTTAATTTAGATAAACCTGGACTTTAAAAAAAAGTCATACTGAAAAAAAACATTCTCCTAGTATCACCTGCTTCTAAGGACCCCAAGTCTATCAGTGCAGTTGCAGACAAAGTGAATGTACAAGGATGACTGCCATTCGAGTCACAGCTGTGTTGTAACCCAACCTGATGACCTAAATGAACAGAGTGGAGTGCTTTCAGGCAGCGACAGTGACCCGCACGCATGCCTAAGAAGTGCTGCCTTTAAATGGCAGTGTAAATGGTGGTGAAAGTCTGGGAACAACACTTTCAGTAAGGCTGGTTTGTTTGGGATTAGTGGGCCAGATGGCTGCTTCTCTGCGCACGTCCATTTAAATGTGTGCAGTTGCCTGATTTGTTTGTCTGAAGACACTTACAATGAGTACAGTAGTAAAATAAACAAAGCATTACTCAAGTGAGCAATGGTCAAAGCCACAGCGGGCAATTGCGGTTACAAATATTACTGTGCTGCTTAAAGAGCTTTGTGAGACATAACAAAAGCGAGAGCGGTGAAAAGAATTAGAGCTAGGGAGTGCATAGCCTTCAAACATGGCATGATTACACAAAGACCTCTCTAATGAGAGATCCACGCTTCAGAGGGAAGTGCTTCGTTTTAAGGAAAAGGAATGCGTGCCGCTTGCTTTTTTTGGGCAGCTCTGCTTTTGTGTTGAATCGAGCAGCTTTTGTTGCAGCTTGTTTCCTTTCTTTGGGCATGACGGAGGTCTTTGTTTGGATTTGATGACCGGTCATCGACAGTTCCCATTCGTGCTAATGTGACTTTGTCTTTACAGCTTCCAGAAATACGGGATTATTTTATTTTTTGAATTTAACCCATTGTTCAAGTCATTACAGTTTGGAATTTTCAACTTTCCTGAGAAAGTTGTGCAGTTTTCTAGATTCCTGTATGAAATATGAATTAGAATAGTGTTTAAATGAGGGTTTTCAGCTGTGTACACAGTACATTCAGACATGACAAAGGAAAGAATCAAATCTTCGTGTGTGGTACAGTTTTTAAGGTTTTTGAGTGTTAGCTGAAAGGAGAAGCAGCAATTGTAATACGTGACTTCATAAGGAGACTTTTTAACCCTAAAAGTATCATTCAGTCCACCTGGACTTATTTCGTAACTTTGGCTGTAACACCTGTAGGTGGCAGCACTGCTAAGAAAGATCAGCATCACGTGCCATTTTTGAATAAACGGGAAAAAGTAGAACCGACCCTGAAATTATTGGTTAATGTGTTTGTTTTTAACCCCCATCAGTTCATTCTAGTCTTCATTTCCTATTTAAAAAAAAAAAAGAATATATAATAATTTTAATTATTAGGCAACAACTGCCAAAAAAGAATGCTTTAGATGTCTCTCTCTTGCACGTTTGTGAAAATGTTCAGATATTACTGAAGCAATTTGGCTCTACAATTCCCAGTTATATAGTCTTTAAGTTGGTATTGACAAATTGATAAAAGATGGGCGACCTTCTCGAGTTGTATTATACCCTGAATTCTAATACCGACTCCTCACGTGCTCATTTGCATCAGTAGAATTTGCTATTGTGAACTCTCTAACAGAATTTGTGACCTAATGGTGGAATCACGGTTTGTTAGGTAAGACCTCTTAATCATCGAAAGCATGCCACATTAAGACGGGCTGCCTCATTCACCAGCTCGTACAAAGGAGGTGTTTCTATCCCACAGAGGAGCTTTGCGTCCTCACGATTTCCAGACTGCAGAGCAGAGTGCTGCAGACTCCAGTGGAATGTGTCAGCAGGCAGGCAGGCAGGCAGCGCTAGTGGTTTTTGGAAGGAAGATGTAGCAGTCCTATTACTCACCTCTGTAGCAGGGATAGTGCTGTTTTGTGCCTCCCAGGGGTTCGGTTCAATCATCGGTGCACACTTTATTACCTTGTTCTGTGGAGGTGTGCGTGTGCATTTGCTCCAGAGCCCTTTGCTCTTAACTTCTG
>VUQG01015250.1:0-30341 GCA_015106755.1 Etia nguti
TAATGCCTGGGTCTCAATCTCGCCGCCCGCATAATGACGTGAAGAAATATCTTTAAAATTATTATTCAAAAAATGATTTAATATGAAGGCAACAGGCAGAGTGTTACAGGCACAGCCCTAAAGAATGTAGCCTCATGGGCAGTGTAGTCCGTGCTGCAGGAAGAATGGACTGACATACCCGTGATGTGTCTGTGAGCGAGGGAGGGAGAAAAAGGAAAAGTACGAGTTGTCACCGAGCAGAAACGGGAGATGGAAGCATGTAAACATAATAATAACCACTGCAGCCAAAAAGAGTGCCTGACGAGCCCAGTTGTAAGTAAGCTATTAAGACTCGACTGTACACTGTGTTCGTGTTTTCCTCCCAAACAATAAGTTCAGTTGGAGCAGCCTTTCTTCATAACATGCAGGTGGGTGTATGCCTCCTATCACCTATAAGGACTTAAATAAGACATAAATGATAACCATGGCATATAACTAAAAGTACTTTTTCATATTTTACACAAACAAACATCTTCCATGCTCTGATCTGTAGGCAGCACCTAATGTTCTGTACTCTATGTATATGATGATGCAACCCAACTCAAATGGAGTACGATGACGCATTTTGAAAAAAGATTTAAATATTACCTTATAGCATGCTCTCCATGCCTCTCTCTAATCAGACTAGATATGCACATGGACCTGGAGTTGTGTGTGACTGTAGAGCGGTGTCTCAGCAACATAAGAAATGAATGCAGCTTTGTGACAGGATGTCAAGCAGCCACAGAAAGACCACGGCACTGCACTTTAAAGGGTTCTAGGCCAAAATGAACTGTGTTACAAGGGCTGCCACACAGTCCTTAACTTAATATTAGCATAACAAAATTAAAGGGAGTTCTTCATTTCTATAGCTTCCACTTCCTGGTTCCTGAACTCACTCCACATTACTTTAGTTTGGTCAGCTTTAGAGAAAGACGGGGATTTAAAACGGATGTCAGTTTCTTTAGATGTTTACGAGATGAAAGAGTGACAGATATGAAAAACACAACTATAAATCGGGAAGTGGGGAAATACTTTGACACTGTAAAGCCGTTAGACATGATCAAAACCTAAAAATGATCATTGTGAAATACACGCAAGTCTGTTTAGAAAAAAGTGCCAAACCTTGACTCGATAACCTTTGGCTGAACCCCCAACTAACCCTAAACAGTTTCACCCCCTAAACCTAATCAGTAGTCTTAAGTTTCTAAGTGTATCTGAGTAAGTTTTGGTTAAAGTCCATGTGAGACTTGAACTGTGATCTCTGTGTGAGCAACATGATGAGTCATGCAGCTTTCACATGTGGACCTTTTCACCCTTTAGACCTGGAAAAAATATCACTTTGAACCAACAGACATGAGTGAAGACACGATCTGACGTAAGACTGTTGTTCGAGTTTGACAGGCATTGACTTCTGCTAACCAGGTTTGGAACGATCGGTCCTCAGTGAGGCAGCAGCTACCTGCTGTCAGGTGAATCAGGTGAAGTAGGCGTCTGTGCGACTGATAACAACTGATAGCACGAGCTTCACTCTGAGTTCACCGCTCGAGTCCTGCTTTGACGTCTCACCTTTAACTGCTCTGACTCGGCTTTAGGTGAACCTGTACTTTCTTCAAATGGTAATAAGAGTGCATCACTGAAGGATTTTATCCTATAGCCAGTTAAATAAATGATTTTGCACTTGCTGTTGGGCCACTCCTCTGCTCCACTTATTTTGTCCTGCAGAATTGGCAGATTGAGGAGAATTAAGAGCAAGGGGGGAACCTGATAGTCAGCACTGTGGTGGCCAATTGGCTGAACAGACAAAGAAAAGCTGCCATTTAGAAAAGTGCGGAAGCATAGCAGCAATGAGCACTTACAAAGATGTACCAAATAAATTGAAAAGTGGCATCCCACAGATCGCCACTTTCGCTTCCTCGAGCTGTTTATTTTCCGCGTTTCTCTCCCTCCTCATTAAAACTGCCTGCACTCTAAATCGAAGTTACTCCACGGTGCTACCGCTCCTGCTGCCAGTGGTACGTTTTACACTTCCAGACTAGAAGAACTAGGGCAGGCAGCTCCTTAATTACTTCATTAATTTTAATCTGATCCAATTAATTACATTTTTTCAAGCTCTCCCTGCTCTTCGTTCTAGTAGGTTGGAAGTTCCCCTGGATGCCAAGTGCCACTGTGGGAGACCTTGTGTGTCCTCTGGTGTGTTGAAACAAGGTGGAAAAAAATCAGAGCCACCCCTCCCCTCCTAAATCAATTATTTCTCTCCCCTGACCAAACAAAGACCCCCTTTCCCTTGTTATTCTGTAATTATTCAGCCTGGTGCTCTGTCCAATTTTGTGCCTTGACAGCACTTAAGTAGCTCCAATTGCTGCCTGCGAGTTTAACCCCTTTCGACCTCCAGCAGCCAGGAGCGGCAGCCGGGCGAGTCGGCGCTGCCTTTTGTCAGAACACACCAAGGGGGGAAGTGTGCTTCATCAGCAGAAGATGACTCAAAAATTGTTGCTCGAAGGCATGCTTCACCGGCGCACTGCTAAACTGCTGAGTTACTGGCTGTCATTTTCCTAATCAGCTTTCAATTTCTTGGTTTTACAGGTTAATTATGGACCTTGACAGTTATTTTTGCATTCAGAAACAAAACCTTTGGGTGAACGCTTTGATAGTGGGATGATGTGCGTTGGGTTATTAGTGCATGTTCGGTGAGTTTGTGCGTCATGGGGGGTAGTAAAAAAAGAAAATGAATCCAGTGCTGAAGAAAACTGCAGTTCCTCTAACGCCCAGCAGAGGCTCCAGTCAGTCACCACAGTCACATTATCTGACCGATAATATGCTGCAATGAGGTTTATTGCTCTGACGGACCATCAGAGAAGTCTGAGCTCCAGATCCAGAAGTTAATTAGCAGGTATCAGTGTCGGTGTGATGCTCCATACAGTCTGTGGATGCAACTTCATAACCAAGGTCAAATATCATGGTTTGTATTTCAGACTGTAAACTTGTTTATTTCTGCTGGAAAGTCGGACGTTGGACTGACTGACTGCTGGCACCTCTGCTGGACGTTAGAGGAACTGCAGCTTTCAGTGCTGGCTTCATTTCTCATCCTTAGAGTTAACAGCTTTCACATTTTACATGATCTGTCTACCTCTACAGATTATTTGTAAAAAATCACACAGTGTGAAGGAGCGTTTAGAGACGGACATCACAAATGAATGTGTTAGGAAATCAGCTTATACCGCCTGTTAGTGTGCGGGCTGAAAGAAATACAGGTGTTTCGGTTCTGAGGAGTAAAATAGTACGCTTTAATTTTTTAAGTTCATATTGGCAGGACTTCAAAACTCGACATAATTCTGCTTTCTTCTTGCAAACGCCATCATCAGCCACTGTACTCCTTTTAATGCCGCACTTATCTTCTTACACAGATTTACACTGAAGCTAAAAGTGCAAAATAGGCTGTTATTATTTCCCAGGTGTATCCACAGGGATGTGCTTGTCATTCTGTTCAGCTTATCAGAATATGAAAGTGTCAGGATGTGATGGGAAACCTTTATGCTTTCAGTTCGCTGACATTCACCCAGAATTCCTCGGCTGTCTAAATGGTAAACAAACAGATGAAGACGTACTGCTGGTCGCATAGCGTTTGAAGAGATGCTAATGATTACAGCTAACCCTTCTCATGCTGAATAACAACGCTTCCCTGCAATGTGTTTTTTCAAATACATGTTAAAGAGGAACGTATTTACTTCACGGTGCGTTTCTGAAAACACAAAGTCTCGTGAGCAAATGACAAATGAAGAAAACTCACAAGCCAGCGCGCACGAAGCCTCCTGATCGCTCAGTAATTGGAATCCATGTACCAATCACGTAACTGCCTGCTGCTTCAGTGGAGCTACAAACTCTCCACCTCCGCCTCCATCAGCAGCCTCATCCGTCAGCGGTTACTCTGGTATCCTTCGGTGCACTCTCAGTAAATTCTTTATTGGTCTGATCGTGCTGATACAAATGTATTTGCTGTAAAAGGAGCCACAAAGCTGAGGAAAAAAGAGATCATCGCATAAAGACTATAAAACAGGCTCAGGGACAGACTGAGATATCTCCCACACCCTCTCGTCGGAGCCGTGTCTTTGCAGCAGAGACTTGAGTAAACTCAAGCCAATGCCGAAGTCCTTCTAGAGGTCAATCTGGACAATCGGCAGTCCTCCTACTTCTGGTACTTATCCACAAAGTTACACAACAGTAAGGCTGCCTCACAGCCTCCGTCCTGAACGCCGACATCTCCGGCTCCTCCCACCAGAGCACGCCCGGAATGCTTATCTCCATCTTTACTATGGTAGCGAGCGCATGTCTGTCACCACACAGCTTCAGTGCTCCAAGGGTTTAGCTTTCCATTGGCTCTTTGGTTCCATGTGCTTCTACTGTAAACGCATTCTTTGGATCAAACTCATTAAAAGCAAAACAGTCATCTGCCGTCATCTCCTCTGAATGTTCTCCCTTTAGACAAAGAAAACCACTGGGACGGATTTATGAACTCGGGTCAGTTTGAACCAGAATCAGAGGTCAGCGGCGGGCTTCCAGAGAGAGATTTGAAATCAATCTCGACACGCCTGAAAAGTGAAGTGAAGAAAAAACTGATAAATCAAAATTTTCAAAAACATAAATTTTATCCAGAATTTTTTGATCACACGAAGAAAACTCCCTGAGGGGAAAACAACCTGGTGTGTGAGGTAATCTCAAGGAACTGCCCCTGCTCTTATCAGGAAAGTCCACATGGGCACAAACCAAACACAAACTGTGTCCTCACAGACGTACCAAACAGGTCTCACTGCAAAAAACCCAAGCGTGAAAAGCTCAAACGCACAAACTCTGAGGGAGTTTTTTCCTCACCCCCAGGGTCAGGGGTGGGGGCACATCAAACATACCCACACACAGCTAACTGATGGGATCATATTCCTGATAACAGCAGCAGCTTCTTATTGCATGATCAGACCTGGAGGTGAGACATTCGTCTTGAAAAGCGAGGAACATTTCAGAGAGACACCGAGAAATGAAAAGCTCATTACTCAGTGAGAAATGTAGCCGAGTTTCAGGCTTCACGCTAAAGTGTCGCTGCGTGGAAAGCTCACCGTGGGAGGTGTGCTGGCGTGACGAGAGAGAGGAGTTGAACTGAAGTCAGAGAATCCGATGCTGCACTCACGCACCACACCAACCAACATGTGCTGAAAACAAGACATGAAAGCAGCACGAGGAATTACAACAACCTAACAGTCACATTACAGGAAGCACTGATGGCAGCCGAGCTACAGTCACATATCACGTGGTCGCCGTCGCCCCCCTGTAACTGAGCTGAGAGGCAGAATGTCAAAAACAAATTTCCTACTTTGCCACAAATCAAACGTCAAACCCAAAATAAAGCTTTAGTAGAGGTCCTCCCATGAACTCGGTCTTCTTAAAGAATACATGGACCACAGACTGTATATTAAAGATGGACATAGCCAGTGTGACATCACTCGTTAAACTGGGCACTTTGGCTGCCAACACTTCAGTAAACAAGTTATCAGTGAATTAAAAGGCTGATTTTCGGTTATTTAAGCACTCCACCGCTCCCTTCTATTCTAAACTTTTGCTTCTTCCAGGTGAGCGCAGGTCTCTAATGAACCCTCAACCCTCCATAATGTGCTGCCTGAATTTACAGCAAAAAGCGAGACTTGCACCGAGCACATTTAAAATAATACAAAAACCCGGAGGCTGTACAGATCTATTGTACAAAACTAGCTAAACAGATGCCACGAACCACAGCTCAGGTGTCAGCTGCAGTTGCTTTCCCCGTTACCCATTAGCATCCCCATTTGCAGACACTACACCAGCTCGACATGCACTTACAGAGCTGACAAGTAGCAGATTTTTAATAACCGCCGAGGAAAGCTGTCGTAGGCCGGCAGAGACTTGTGCATATACACACTGGTTCCCTCGTTTAACAGCTACAGCGTGCATCTTAAACACTTTCCCAGCCCTGATTTCCCGGCCCGTTAGGGGTTTATACTGGCAGCCATGCAGTAACAAACCCAGCTTTCTCACAATTAACCCGAACAGCAGCCACAGACACCTGTTTCACTTTTTATTCTGCATCCCTCACGGCGGGAGCACGAAGCAGTAAAACAAAGTTCAGGGGAAGAAGCCTCGCCCGCCCTTCCTGCATTTCTGTCACGTTCCATTTCCCGTTTTATTCAATCATTGTGTCAGCCCACCAGTCAATAAGCTCCATAATACAAACCTCAGACTCCAGGTGGGTGTGGGACTCCTGCATTCCTTCACAAGCCATGCTGTGACATTTTTAATGATATTCATGCAGTTATTGGGGGGAAACTATTAAATAAGCGCAGACGAGTGAGCGCGTGGGAGAAGGATTATGCATTTCAAATCGTCCTCGGTGCAACGAAATAAGTGTATCCGACACCTTGAGGATGAAACTGATTGCTTCTGTTCATGTGGGTAATATTTTCCATGTCGACCACAGCACGGCGAAATAATTACTGAAAACTATCTCCTTCCACACCCAATTGCTTGCTCTGCATTGCCCTTGTTGAGTGTGTACCATTGTGGTGGAGAAAGTAGATCAAAGAGAGCAAAAGATGCTGTGAAAATCTTTGGACCATCTTTGGATTTGTTTGCCTGAACCTCGCTGCGTGCACCCTTCAGCTTCCCTTTAATGTTGACGGGTCACTTCCTGTAATTGTAAAAACATGCCCAGTTTTACACTAATCAGTCTCAGATTTCTGTTTCCAGCTAAAAGAATTTAAAGGGAAAATGTTTTCAGGATGGTGAGGACCGTCGTGCTCAGTCATGTTCCCCTACCATATCTTCTGTATGTCACAGAACAGCAGCGTGCGCACACTGTATACCTGAATATCACTGTAACGGCAGCAAAGCTCAGCTGGACGTGACGAACCTCTCAGTGTCAGATACTTGCTATGTAGCTAAATTACAGCTAGCTGGCTAACGGCCCCCATGTTAGCTGTTACTGTAGAAAATACATTTAATTCTCCATATTTATTCTGGGCCATTACGATTTACTGATGGCTTAATTAAATAATTAATTAATTTTCTTTATTGTCATGTGTGTGCTTTAGTTTAGTTAGGAAGCTGATGTTGTTGTCACTGGAGCCGACTGTGTTACTGTGTGACAGTATATACAAATTATTACCATGAATCTCGCTAGCTGCTAAAGCTATTTATTGTTGCTAGATCCTGATAGAAACGTACAGTAAGCTGCAGCTTAGCTACACTTCATGAATGTGGTGATGCTAGGTTCATAACGTTAGCTGGTAAATGTGAAAACTGACAGCTGAGTTACAGATCAGGCCAGTCGGCTCTTTCACATAGGATGCGTCATACGCTGCGCTGACCGCTAGTTAGAGCGAATTGTTTTGCGCTGGGTCCTGTGCTCTGCTTGTACGTCATTTTTTCACGCCCTCTCTATGTGTACTAGGTCCCTGTCATTTCAAAACATGTATCTGTCTGACTTTATATCCTCTACGAGAGTTTGTGATGCATTATGTTCAAATGTTTAATGATGTATAAATGTTTCATAAAAATGTATCGCTGATTCATAAAGAAGAACACTTAGTAACTATCCCGACACGTGAAGAGTGTGCCGTTTCCACAACACTGCTTTCCCCTCGAGGTCCCCAGAGCCGTTGAAAGGCAAGACTCTGGAGGTCCCTATATATGTACACAAACTTGTGTCAGAGTGCAGCACTGGAGGAAGCTAGCTGTGTTAGCAGCCATGTTACAATTTGCTAATATTAGCCAAAAGAAAGGGTTGGACCCCCATGAACCAAAAGTGTTGCTAATGCTAACTGTAGTTTTACCGTGTGACTGAATGGGCTTCATTAGCTAAAAGGTTGGCTAATGCTAACTGTAGTTTTACCGTGTGACTGAATGGGCTTCATTAGCTAAAAGGTTGGCTAATGGTAACTTATCTGAATTAATAGCTATCTGGCTAACCTTAGCTCACTTGCTAACATCAGTGTTAGTTTTTTTTTCTCATGTCGAGTTTGTGTTGGAATCTGTTGAAGCCTGAGTTTTCCTCCTTTCTCGCATACAGAACCATAATTTCCAAAATAAAAACCATGCTGAGTTCATTATAACTCAAAACCCGCGAAACAGCCCATAACTCCATGAGAAACGTGTTCCTCACTGACTGGAACATTTGCCCGGTTTGCTGCCAGATGTTTGTTAAAGATGGAGTCTGTGTTCAGCTGTTTGGTTTAGGAAAAAAAAGCTGTGGAAACTTTTCTCCACAAAGACAATTGAATAGAGAAAAGTCAGGGGAAAAGTTAGTTCTTTGCATTATATGGGTCATCAGCCCCTTAGGAAAGCAATAATGAAGTATAATAATGTACAGTACTATTACAGCTAATTTTGTATTTAGTTCTGCTTTATTGCTTCCTTTGTATTAAAGTCATCAATCACAAAGAACTCAGCTCTTTCTGAAGGTTAGCTGCGTGTGCTGGGGCGCTCGGGACACTTCTTGTCATTTCTTGTTAACGTGCTGCGAGTATGGAAGTGAGCGCGGTTCGGCAAGTGTGCTGTTTGCAGACCGTGCAGCTTAGGAGGTCAATATCATCAATGATCAGTATGATTAAAACTGAGCTGGTGGAGAATTAGGCCCTGATTAGCTGGTGTTTCTAACCACTAAGTGAATCACAGGTGGCGTGGCGATGCCTCAAACTGCTGCCAGACAAAAGTCAACTTACACATTTTCATCAGCAGAAACCAGCTGAGTTTTCTTTCCAGCACACCAATGGGTCCAATTTGGGCTACTGAACGGCTTTGTTTAGATTAAAATGCACTGATGGTGGCAAACCACCACGAGAGCAGAAAGCTGCATGATAATGTGGTTACACAACAAGGAAACAATGGTTGGAGGTCATGCCACGACCAAAACGACTGCGTCTGTGTATCATTAACATGTGATCTTGTTGCTTTTAAACGGGTCCTTTAAAGACGGGAACCAGAAATCCATATGAAGAGTCCAGCCATTAGCTCGGCTTTTGGCAACAGACGCATCGAGTTGTACGCGCTGGTGCAAAGTGGCTCAGATTGATCGCAGCGTGTTGGCAATCAGTCTGCATTTATAAATATAGATGATGGCAGGCTAAACCTTCACCAGCACTTACTGCTGAATGTGAAACACAGGTGAATATCTACATCTGTGGAATCTGACTTGTTGGATTCCATCTCTTCCGGGTAGGTGACGTTTCTCCTTCCTGTCAGTCACGGTCATGATTGTAAGGTTTGTACCTTATAACCTGAGTTGCCTTGAGGTGACTGTTGTTGGGATTTGATGCTAAATAAATTAAATGTCATGAAATTGAATCATCCAATGGGCTTTGTAGCAAAACCAAGTTTGAAAACTGGTATTTTCTTATTATAATTGTTGGAAGCCAAAATCAGATTGATTCTCACAGCAGCCCTATGAGAGGACTGTATGAAGATGACCCACCCTCCCTTTAGAGCTTCTCTGACAAAAACACAGTTTGTGAGTTAAAGCCTGTTATTTTAAATGGCTAAAAAGAAAAATGTTGCCAAAGCGTCTTTAGCAGGTTCAGTCCACGTGCTAAAGGGGTCTAAATACATATGTGCCTAACTACAGTTAGCTCGCCGCCAGCTTTCGGAGAAAAAAATGAGCAGAAATGGAGCTCTATAAACTGAGGGATGAAGGAGATCCTGTAGTAATGAACAGCATAAACATGGGCTGTGTATTTTAGCATTAGATCATGCAAACCTGCTCCAATAACCCCTCAAAATTAAATGCAACTCTACCAGATACTGAGAAAAAGGCTCCCTGGGGGTTTGGTGAAACGTAACTTTTTAATGCTTAAACCCAGCTGCACAGTTGTTCATTTTCAGCCGATACATCATGAATCAAACTGACAGTGAGTCCAAAGATGGACCACAGCTCGTTGTGTTTGAGCAGGGAGGATTTGTGTGTAATCTCCTTAGTAAGGATCAAAAACAACACAATGGTTTCTGTCAAATAAGGAAACACAAATGCCTCATATAGTCACCGACGGAGTGAGCAGTGCTCCCACGGGCTTTTTAGTCTTACAGTCCTTCTGTTACGTTTTCAACCTTCAAGAGGTAGAGACGTGCAAAGTGAGCATAAGCTGACCTTAAAAAAGTCGCAGGAGACGCAGACGATGGGTTATAAACAGTCTGCGTACGAGCTATCATTAGTGAAGACAGGCGTGACATCCTATTATGGATCTCTATTGTGTCAACTTCTTTCTATTTAAAGTCCACGGGAGCAAAAACAAACCTCCTGCTGACAGCAGAATTATTTTTTCCCTCCTGCTGAGAACGTCTTCATCTGCGGCCGAGTCAGAAACTAACAAAAGAACAAAAAATCTCCAGAAAAGCTCGAGTGGGCCTCTATCGTTTCCACGCCAAAGAAACAGGAGGACTTGTGCATGTGTCTCTCTGTTAATTAGAGCGAGCCAGTTGGTTAATTGTTTGGCTGATATGGGCAGAGGAGGAAGAGGAGGAGAGAGGGAGGACGATGAGGAGGCAGAGGAGAAGGGGGGCGCTTGATTCATGACAGGGAACCGCAAGTTTGAAGGGTGTCGACAGATAAGACTGCAAGGGTAATTAACAGAAAGAGAGAGGGATGATGAGAGAGAGAGAGAGAGAGAGGGAAGGGAGGGAAGTGCCAAGAAGAATAAATGTCATAAAAGTGTCCCAGGATGCTATAATGACTTCAAAAAGAAAGGAAAAAATGGAGAGCTGGTGTGTGGGAGGAGGGAGATAAAGACAGGAAGTGAATGAGCGCGAGAGGGCAATGATTAAGGGCATAATTCCATTTTATTAGACAATACTGCTGCAGAGCAGGATGCCAACTGGGCATGAGCAGTGCTGAGTACATGGACAATCAACTTTTACAAAAAACTCTCCAAAATACAAGCTTTGATGCTCCTCAAGGTCAACAAATGTCAAGGAGGAGGAGCAGGAGGAGCACAGAAACAGCCTCAGAGCAGCTTGCTAGAGCGTTTCTGTCAGGGAGCAGGAGGAGGAAGACGAAGAAGAGGAGGAACAGATGGATTACAGAGGAGGAGACGTCCCTCGCACCCTCAAGGTCTCCAGAGGGTCTTTTAATTCATTTTATCCACCCAGGTTGTAGCCGAGGAGGAGAACGCCTGAATTCAAGTGTTCTTAGAGAAAAAGAAAAGAAACGTAAAAGTAATAAATGAAGTTTTTTTATAAGCACAAACCAACGCACTGGTCACTGAGGACGTTTGTTCAGACTGAGCGACGGTCTCTGGGGGTCGGTAGAGCTCACTGTCTGTGACATTTTGCACCATCGCTGATGATGCTCATGTTACTGAATCTCATTTTACTGTGTGCAATACTGCAAATATGAGCTTGGACTGCATGTTTGATGCCGCCTACCCCAGTGAGTCGGGTCGGCAAGTTTTAAAATCACAGATAAAGTGTTTTCATTCCCAGTTTACAGACACTGCTCAAAATTACAGGAACACTGGCAACGATGAGACAACCCACAAAACGAGAATGGTTTAACCACTGACGTCACTGCTGGTAGCATGAGGCCATACCTGGACCCTACAGAGGTGGCACAGGTAGTCCGAATCCTTCAGGATCACACATCAATATCTGCCATCGTCAGAAGGTTTGCTGTGCCTGCCAGTGCAGTCTCAAGAGTACGGAGGAGATTCCAGGAGATACACTGCAAAAACAGCTCTGATTGAAAAAAGCCAAATATTCTTAAGTCTGACTAAATTGTCTGCCAGTGGGGTCAGCAAACGTTGCTTGGCTAGAATCCTTAAAACTAACAAATGAATCTTTCTGCTGTATGCCTTTTAACTGGACACAACTGTCTAACATGTTGTCCCAGCATTTTCACTTTCTTGTATTTTGGTATTTTACTGTGTTATGGTTTATTTTCTGATTCTTTAGTTGTCCTGTTTTGAACATTATAATCCAAAGTTTCAGTGTTATTCTGGTTAAGAGTTTGTTCTTAGGTTTAGTTCAGTGTCTACTCTGTGCCTGTCATGTTTCCTGTTTTACTTTGAAGGTCCGTGTCTCATGTTAGTGTGTCCAGTGTTACTCTCCCCTGTGTTGTCATTATGTTTCATTCGAGTCAGCTGAGTCCTCGTGTGTCTCCACTTCTCCTGATGTGTGTATTTAAGTCCTCAGTCTTCCTGTGTTCAGCGTCGCGTCGTCTGTGTTACCCCGTTTCATGTATTCATAGTTATCATAGTTCCTCGGTATCGTCTCTGTTTGCTCAGTTATCTTAGTTTTTCCCAGCGTAGGTTTTCAGTTAGCTCACCCATGTTTGCCTTCATTTGAGCTGTATTCATGTTATCAGCCACAATAAAGGCTCGTTTTTGGTTTGCAACTCAAGTTCGGTCTCCTCGCCTCTGTCTGCTCCTGGGTCCACCTCACTCACTCCACTCGGTCCGCAGACCATGACACATTTATGCTTAATTGAAGAAAATTTGGCTTATTACAAACAAAGACTCTGATATTTAGAAAATCTTTACTTAAAATGAGTATTATGCTTTCTTGAACAAGCTGTTTTCAAGAAATATTTGCTTTCATTAAGATCTTACAACTTAATTTAGATTTTCACATAAACAAGAGACAGACTTACTTACTCCTTAGTATAGGACATGCTTTCGTGTCGTTGATACATGTCTCAAATTCAAAAGTTGTTTAAGTGGCCTTAATCTTGAAATAAAAAAATAATCTTATTGTGCAAGTTCAACCAAACCATTGTTAAACCCTGTTATTGGTAAATAAAGCTCAACATGAGCTGAAACATCTTATTAAGAAACAGTTAGACATATTTTTCTTGCTTGTTAAGAATATGTTTTCTATTTATACAAAAGAAAATAAGAAAAATGTCCATAAACAAGGCAATTACTCTGGGAGAGCTGGACAGAGCCATCGAAGGCCTTTAACCCATCAGCAGGACTGGTATCTGCTCCTTTGTGCAAGAAGGAACAGGATGTGAGAGCCACAGAGTGACTGCAGCAGGCTGTTGGTGTGAATGTCTCTGACCAAACCATCGGAAACAGACTTCTAGCGGGCCCTGTGCTCGGTGCTCGGTGCCCAGCACTGTGGAGCCATAGAATACCTGAACTGGCAGGTCCACCAGGTTCACCAGGTTCACCCAGAGAACATGGGTCAGTGATGGCCTGTGGGGGCATATCCATGGAGGGACACACAGACCTCTACAGGCCAGACAACGGCACCCTGACTGTCATTAGGTACCCGGATGAAATCCTTTGACTCACTGTCAGACCCGACACTGGTGCTGTGGGTCTTGGGTTTTAATACTATTAACACATTGCCCAGTTCATATCAGTATAGATATGCTGCATGATTTTTTTCCATTGAGATATGATGTGTTTTCAAAGTGTTCCGTTAATTCCTTTGATCAGTGATGGTTTCCTGCAGCAGATGCAGTGTTGAGGATGTTGTGTTGATCTGTGTTGAAGTGAAGCTGCGAATTTACTGCTCGATCTGTGATTCCAACTCACAAACGACCACAAGTTGTAGGCAGTGCCACAGATAGAAGCGGTGGACCTGAGATGGAATGAGGAACGTGGTCATTTGGGAGGAGCTCAGATTTGAGCTAGTGGTCCTCCATATCAAAAGACACCTGTATGAGCTGGTTTACCTCGTTTGGGAGATGCCTCCTGGACACCCCCGAGATGGTGTTTGGACATGTCCTACTGAGAGGAGACCTCAGGGCAGACCCAGGACATGCTGGAGAGATTACATCTCTCATCTGGCCTGGGAGAGCCTCAGTGGCCCCCCACTCCTAAAGTAGCTGGAGGAGGTGGCTGAGAAGAGGAAGGTCTGGGAATGTCTGTTCGGACTCCTGTCCCGACGACCTGGAGGCAGATAAGCATCGGAAAATGAATGGATGGCTGTTTCCTGAGGAATGTTTCTACTTTTTTCCATCTCTATTCACATGCAAAGCACTATTTGACCTTGATTTTGAAAGGTACCCTGTAAATAACTTTTTTTTACTTTTGAAAAACATTGTTATTTTATCCAGACTTCTTCAGAGGAGATGGGAGCAGTTCTGTCATCCCTGCATCTCTGAGCAGTCTCACGGCTGCATGCAGACCTTTGCCAAGACGTTAGGGCAGTCTGATTTTGCCTTAGAGGAAAAACCTGGAGCAAAACAAGTGTAAAGCACTTTCTTCTGCTCATTAAGCTCAGATGCTGTGAGCTCCTGTGGTAATAGATGAGGGCGACTCGGTCCCCCTCAGTGTAGGCACGGTTGTTGTTCAAATGATTTACGTCCACATTAGACCTCAGTGACACAAACAACATGAAGACACCTCAGTCTCTTCTTCTTCTTCTTCTTCTTTACTGTATTTTCACAACAAGTCTGTGCATCACAGCAAAGATCTGGAGAGGACTGAGACATAAAAACATTACATTTAGCTTTCAGTGCAGGACACCTGAAACAATCACAGCTTCAGACCTGTGCTCAGTTTTAGGACAGCTAAACCCACCGTGCTGTCACCACACACCTGCATGAGTCCTTCCTGGCTTTCACCTGTAACCACGCCACGAAGTGAAACCTGCTATGGCGTTATAATGGTTTGTTTTTACTTGAGAAAGCCGCGTGGGGACACGCATGCACAGAAATCTGCTGGCTGTACTGAGTCACTGTAACTAAGCACAAAAGGCCATCGCTAACAGATACTACCACAAAGAAGAATACAAGTCAGACACATGGCGTCCAACTTAAAATAGGATTTATTTTTTCTGACTGGGGTGGCTGTGGCTCAGGTGGTAGAGCAGATCAGCTACTGATTGGAAGGTTGGTGGTTCGATTCCTGGCTCCCCCAGTCTGCATGCCAAATATCCTTGGGCAAGATACTAACCCCGAATTGCCCTCCGATGCGTTCATCGGAGTGTGAATGTGTGTGAATGTTTATTAGTTGCACTTGACTTTAGAAGTGCTTGTATGGGTGAGTGAGGCATGTTGTATACAGCGCTTTGAGTACTCCGGGAGAGTAGAAAAGCGCTATATAAGAATCAGTCCATTTACCATTTTATAACCAGCAATAAATAATTCACCTAAAAAGCAAACTGAGCAACAATGCAGGTAACAAGTGAGGCTGCCTGTTTCTCAGCTGGATCCAACACCAAGCTCAGGGACTCTGAGAGAAGACAGCCTCAGCACCCGGACAGTTTCACTTCATTTCTCAGACACTGCAGCGGAAGCAAACAGGAAGTAAGGCTTGTGCCACAGACATTTATGTCTCTGAGGCAACAGGTTACATCCAGGTGGGTATACCACGTTACATCCTGGAGTTCTTTGGACAAACGTGATCGGTCAGGTCGTTAAAAGTGCAGACAGTTCAAATTCAGTGTTCAGTGAATCCTGTTCATGTGTCTCGGTGTTTTGTGGATTTCAAACATCTGAACATTTCAGTGATTCCGTTTACGCTCATTAGCCTTTGTCCAGCTGTCCTGTCCAATCACACACACACACACACTCCCATGACCCACTTTATCTGCTCACTATTAAACAAACTTGGAGCCACAAGCAACCGATGACTAAACAGTGAGGAGTCCCAGGACTTCATCCAGCAGACACAGCTGAAACAGCACCATCTTTAATACTACTGCAGTGTTAGTTTATGGTACAGTGAAACATCTGGATAATTTCAGACACGCATGATTTGACTTGATGTCGTCTCAGAAAAAAACCTTTTTTTGGGATAAAGTTACGTGCCAACCTTGGCCGTGCACTGATGCCCACGCAAGCTAAAAATGTGATTGTTTCCACTGCGTACTCACCTGGGCCCGTTTAGGTCACGTTTCCGAGAAGTTGGTGTTTTCAGATTTAAACAGCTCGGTTTAAAAACCTGCTGTCGTTCTGCAGGAAAAACAAGTGACATTTTAGTAAAGAAACCAAACGTCTGGCTCTGGTCTACCAGCTCGTGTTTGCCCCGAGGCCCTTTCTTTTTAATCCAGCCCTTCCTAAAGCAAGCAGAGCATTTAAAACTTTTATAGGAACAAATCTTTAGGCAGAAACACCAGAAGCAAACACTTCCAGTGTGCCACAGGCCTCTGAAGAGGGGAGAGGGGTCAGGTGAAAGGGAGGCGGCACAGAAACTGAAAGAATGTGGAAACAAAGCGGGATGGCCCTGAGCGGAGCGGGAAAAAGGCCTGCGCTTACAAAACAACACGTAACCAAGATGAGCCTCCACCCCCGGGGCGGAGGCCCGTGTGGGAAGGTGGGGACCTTTATTATCTTTCGGTGGGTTTTGACCTTTGACCCAGACCTGCTCAGTTCACAGGGACCAATGGGATTTGGAAGTATGGCAACAACCCTGAATATAAAGTGGTGTGGGGGCACATTCCTCAGCCAAGGTCAAAGCGGCGGCGCTCTCTGCGTTTTTATCACTGTGTGTGTCACCGAGTCTTTGCTCTCACATCTCTGTAAAGTGGGAGTTGTGGACAGAGTGACCTCGGACCAAACGAGCACTCGCATAACCTGGAAACTTTCATCACTGCGCCGTTTCCCTTTATCGCCTCAGATTCTTCGCGTTCCTTTTTTCTGTCTTTGACCTGAAACCCTTCATTACCACAAGCTCTCCCCCTCCCTAACCCTCCCCTATGTCCTTTCATTATTTCTCAATGAGAATTCAAACTAATCTCTCTCTTTCTTTCTCACTTTCCTTTGTGGCATCTAATCAATCAGTCGCTGCTCTTCTAATCAGCCTCCTTTTTGTTCTTTTCCCACCACGGATTCTACTCCTCTGGGAACGTTTGGGGATTCAGCAGTCAGAAACGGGTCCAGGTTCGTGTTCCCGAGCCTCACACACAGACAGATACGGCTGGCCACAGGTGCCTCCGTGAGCCCGAGAACAAATGGGAGCATAATGGCAGTGCTACAAAGTAGTGGAACAAAATCAGGGGGAAAAGGGATTTTCACATTCTGATGTAACAGAGAGCGGAATAATTCTGCTTTTATGATGTCGCTTTACTGGATTTTACTTTCCACCTGCCTGTTTTAGCTCTCTGTCTGTTTTCAGAGCTATTAGTTAGCAAATCATGCTAGCTAGCTGTGTTATTAATGATAGGAGACAGAGAAACATGCTAATCAGTGCTCAGTAACATCCAAATAAAACCCTGAAATTTCACTCAGCAAAACTGGAGCACCGAACCCAACGTGGAGGCTCCACAGCATGAAGATGCATGTAGGAGCACATGTGTGAATAAAGCATAACCCAACATTGAGACCATGCAGCCTCTGTTTTTCTTGTTTACACAGCAGCAGTGAAGATGACACCGCTGTCACGGGTGGGGTTAACGGTGCAGCTGCAGCCTGGCCCCTGATGGTTTGCTACAGTGGACAGCAGAACCGTGCGCTAACATGATGCTATAGGAACATTTACAGGTAACTAAGGCAAGGCAAGTTTATTTATATAGCACAATTCAACAGCAAGGTGATTCAAAGTGCTTTACAGAAACATTAAAAAAACAAAAACAAATAAAAAGCATGATTTAAAATGGAAAAAAAAAAGAAAGGAACAGTAGATAAAATCAGTAGTTAAAATGTAAGTTTTGAAATTTAAGCTTAAAAGTAAAACAGTGTGGATTTGGTGCTTTATTCAAATGCAGCTGAGAACAGGTGAGTCTTCAACCTGGATTTAAATAAACTGAGTGTTTCTAAAAACAGTGAAAGTGGGCACGTCCTCAACTCAAGGTTTCATCATTTTTAAGCAACGACCAATGGAAGTGGAGGACGGCAGGGTGGTAAACCAGAGGGGTACCTAGGCAACCAAAGGCTGGACTCTCTAGATGCCGCCAAGTGTCAGCTTCAAACCGACCGCTGAATCGTCCTGTGTGTAAAAGCAGCTTTAATTTGTCCGATTTGTGGGAAACTCTCACTTTCTAGCAGAGACACCTGCAGGAAGGGTGTAAATTAGTCTTCAGCCACCCCAGGACAGTAAAATGACCTACTGGTCTTCAGGGCATTGAAATGGTTAAAACTTTTATTCAATAACAGCAAAGTGATTTACGAATCAAAGGACTCATTTCTAAAAGCATCCAGCTGTGCGTGCTGTTCAAAGAGTCTGAGCAACACCAGCTGATAAACCAATCAGTGAAAAACTGGAAGCGCGACGTCTCTGCAGACACATCACAGCAAAGGGTTTTCTCACCTTCGGGCAGCTTCACAGAACAAGCTTTCACAGTGGAGAGCAGTCTGAGGCGCAGCTCTGTGTAACTGAACCCACAGTCTTTGTTCCAGTCCTGACATTAAATAACTCTCCCTGTTATTAGATCCTGGCTTTACCTTCGACCTGTCAGAGTCCTCCAAAGCTCAGTGAATGGCGGCAGATATTACATTTACCTGGATTCTCGACCCGCAGCGCAGCCCGTGCAGATAAAGCTGTATTTGAATCTAAATGGTTTCATTGGGCCTGCATTCCTGTAGAAAGTGCTCCTCAGTGAAACTGTCAGTATGGAGGTCTGCACAATATTAATAGCAGAGTTCAGTTCTGAGTTCTGAGGGGCACACGTTCGTCTCCACTTAGAAAACCCCGTGGACTTGGGCGAAGTTAGCCTTTCAAAGGCTTCTTATATTAGATAAAAGATGCTGACAGCTTCTAAAGAAGGAGAAACAATGGTGAGAATGGGGCGGCCATGGCAGCGCTGACACTGGAGCAGTTTCAGAAAAACATTTCCTGGCGTTCACTACCACCATCTTTACTTTCTTCTGACACCATTAACATAACTCATTATTGTGCTCACCAACTCAATCCAGCAAGAAGAATAAAGCAATAAAAGACCCCGTCTTGTTTTGGAGATGCCTCTAAAATCCTTTCTACACAGAGAAATGTCCCCAGCTTGTTGTTGTTTTGAAGCGTCAGGTTCAACATTACGCCCACTGCTGTTTTGGTTCTTCAGAGACAGAAGTGACTATATTTGTATGAGAGAGTGGCGTGCATCAAACACATGCGTCCACAGACTGCATGGGACCATCACACAAACACACAAACCTGTTAATCAGTGCTCATTAACATCCAAAAAACTCAACTTTAATAATGTTGGACGCTCTGTTGGTACACTAACCTGTTAGTGTTATTGGTCACATGACGTCATTAAAATGCTCCAAAAGGCTCCAAAAGAACAAACATGATCCAGAGGTCCAGTTCAGGTGAAGCTAGCAGACAGCTACAGCCATCAGTCAAAGAGGCCACGCCCCTATTAATGCAAAAAGGTGAGTTCTTCCCCCGAGGGAATTATCTTTAGACCAAAACAGTTTTTATTTCTGCTGGAAATTCCAACATGGGGGCCTGTGGGGACCGACTCACCGCCGGAGCCTCTGCTGGATGTTAGAGGAACTGCATCAGCCATCAGGTGCCTCTCGTTCAAAGCACGGAAACTAAAATGTTGGTTTTTCAAACCAAATGTTTAAAACAAGAATTCACGAGTGTTAAAGGTTTTTAAGTGAAGTTGCATCGGCTCGATTTCATACATGAACCACGATGACGACGTGTTCCTGACCATGTCTGTCAGTCATGATCGAGCAGCATCTGTGCTCACCGTCATCACTTACCAGCTCTCAGCTCTGCAGTCTGTTTGGGTAACCTGGGGATATTCAGCTCAGTGATTCAGCTCCATTTTTCAACCTACAGCGAGATGCAGAGAAAAGAAACTGAGACATTATTACACGAAGCACAAACACCATATGTCCGTCATGTTTTTAGTTTTTCTTCCGGTTTGAGGCTCTTTCTCTTAAATCTTCTGCCTCTGCAGTGGTTTACTGGCACCGAACGGAGCTATTAAAACAGACTCCTACTCACATAGCAGCGGTGGGTGGAAGTGGGCATTAATTATTATTTTCCTGTGCAGATTTTACTGAAATTTGGTGAAAATTTGAGCTGCATTTGGATGGACATCAGGCTGGAGATGCTCTTCAAAAATGAGTCAATATGACTGTGTCATCCAGATAAATATTCATCCACTTCCACATTTTTAAATAGATTATCGGGGAGGCTCACGAGGAGGGCAAGTGGCTACGAGTTAAGTGTAAGTCAGAAGGTTTGAAAGTATTTCCATCCAAAACATTTGCAGCTTGGGCCTCAATGCAAAGCTGTGCACCAAAGCTGATTCTGCAGGGTCACATTTATCAGAAAGACTCCACTGCTGAGGGTTTTTTGGAGCTGCACGTGCTCCCCGCAGGTCCTCATCGTGAGAGAGAGGACGTCATCTGATGTGGAAGCAGCGACCTGGTGGTGCTAACACCACCTACATCAAACCCTGAAACAAATCTGACAAACGTTCCCAGCAGACCTTTTATTCTGACCTTGTAGAATTTAAAACAGCATAAACAGTATTTAAAGTGAGGAACAGTCTGCTGCTCAGAGGTGGTAGAGTGCAGATACAGATGAAGTATGTGTGTACATGTAAACATGTACAAAAAAGTTAATCGTGCTCGTTTTCCCCTCTGTGTCTGTTCTTTGTTGTCCAAAATAAAAATGTACTCCCACACATTTTGTGTACTGGTGAGTGGAAAACTGGCAATATTTACATTTGAGTGATTAGATTACAAAAATGAAACATGGTACCAAGAACGCACTTTTCTATGACATATCCTACAATACTGTACTTGTGAAGTCATGGGTGATCAAACTCATTCACCCCACCTTTGTGTACCTTGAGCGCTGACAGCATGAAGGTGAAACATCGGATGGCTCCATTGAAGACACTGCACTTACTGTGCAGAGAGAAAATCATCTGACTGGTTGAGATGACACGAGGATGATGACAGCAGAAATCGTGTGTGCTCATAAAACTCACACCTGTGTGCATGAAGGAGCGATATTTCCTACACTGACATTAAACATTGGCGCTGGAAGTTAATCACGAGCTGCATCACTGCCTCATCTGCAGGTTTATGCCATGATTGTTTGGAGGAGACAGAGCGAGAGGAGGAGGAGGCGATGCATGACGTGTGAGAGGAAAAAGAAGCTGTCCTGTTGAGATTGGGGTTTATGTCTAAATGCAGCTCTGAGTGATGTGAAGTGATTTGGAGAATGTTGCAGCGCGTAAAGCCCTCATCGCCACAACTTGAATTTATTCTCCTCTGGTTCTCCCTCATTGAGCACAGCATTACAGAGGAGTGATCTTTCCCTCTCACCATCCCGCCATCTTGCTCCGAAGCTCGGCGCTCTCGTTCTCTCCTTTTTTGTTTCCTCTTGACCACTTTTTCCTGCTTTGTTGTTCATTTATTCTGTTAAATTTCTGTTTATTTTATTGTCTTTCTGGTTAGACCTATTAAAAAGCAATTTGATCCTGCAGAAGCATTTCCTGCAGCATCGTGCTTCTATATGATAAAACCAATTATCACAATATGAGCCTCAAGTTCCGCGGCTCTAACAATATCATCGTCTGTTCCAGTCACACTCTTCAGATCAGATATTTTTAACTGTGTATGACTGATTTAAAAGTAGCTTTACTCAACAGAAACAGTCCAGTGAAATAAGAGCTGATTGTGGACTCTGAGTCCACAATCAGCTAACGCTCTGTGTCGAGCATTAGTAGCTAAATCAATTTGTTTCCCCACATAGTGTGAGACTGTGAATCCAGAGTTGTGGCCGAATAGTTATTTAACACAAGCACAGCAAGAAGGTCTTGCATTCAGAGCCATGGTGGGCCTTTCTGTGTAGAGTTTCCTCCCACAGTCCAAAGACATGCATGGGGTTAATCTAAACTGACCACCCTGGATACACCGGTGTTAATGTGAACATGGATGATCATGACCAGGATATATCCTCCCTCTGGCTCTGATTAGCCGCGTGGGTTTACACTACCTGGTTACTTTCAGTATTTTCCAGCTTGAAAGTTTTGAGACTGACTGACTTTGTGAAGCTGAGCCGATAACTCAGACCTCCCTCTGGCACAATGCAGGTCATCATGCACACAAAGAAGGACATTTCCTTTGTGCTGAGTACAGAATGAATAGGGACATAATGTTCAGCGTTCGCTGCCATGTCCTGGTTCAGGTGTACACTGCCGCCATCGATTAGCTCTCTGCTTTTTGAGGCAGTTTTGCGCCTCCTTAAAGGCGGAGGGGAGGACTCCTCGAGTCGCCCCGGTCTTCTCCGAGGGCTGTAATCTCGCTCATTCACCGACTCTTTTTTATCTCATTTTTTCCCTCCACCTCCTCGCCCTCCTCATCCCTCTCTTTCTCTAAATCCTGCTATATCCCAGGTAGGTAAGTAGAGCTCCTCTGTGAGCTTAATGAGCTGAGGAAGGGGCCCCGCCGGAGAAGACCGGCGTGATCACTGCTACCTCTGTTCCCATTTAGGGCCAGGTTTCGCTTCACAGGACACAGAGGGAGAGAGGGACCGAAAATCGAGAGGGAGTGATTTTAACAATAGCAAAGTAACACCATCCACCTGCCGCCTGCTTCATCTCTTTCTCCTTTCTCTCTCCCTCTTCATCACCCACAACTTCATCATAATTCATCCCCATCCCTCTCATCTCTCTCAGCAGCCGCGCCACAATCACCGTATCTCTGTTTTCTTATGTGACTCTTCAGGATTGGACAAGCTTCATTACCCCCTCTTTGATGTATTTCTTTCTTTTTCCTTTTTTCTCCTCCCTTCTCCATTTCCCCGAGCTACTTTGTGCTCTCGGGTTCGCGGCTCTAGAAACTCGATCTTCCTGCGAGAGCCGTCTGATGTTTTTATCTCGTTTGTTGTGGTCTGATTTATGTTTCTTCGCAGGTTCACGCCGCCCTTCGTTGTTGCGATAGTTTGGATTCATCGAGTTATCCACATACGTGCAGCTGACAGACCGCACGTGGAAAATCTGATCGAATAGCTCGCCAAGACAAATCGAGACCAGAAATCACAAAATGAGTTTAAGAAGAGAGCGCAGAGACAGAAATAGCTGGTGTGGACAGAAATGCTCTTGCTCCTTTGCTCTGTGTTGTTGTGGGGTCTTTACAGTAGTTGGTGTGATTTGGTGCTATATAAATAAAACAGTGTGGTTAAAAAAGGAAAACAAGTCTTCATCTTTTCTACAGCGCTGTTCATGAGCAGCACAGACCGACTGTCCAGTGGGTTCAGCCACATTCAGTCATCTTCTCGATGCATCAGTGTGTCGGCCTTCTTCTTCTTCTGTCTGCCTTTTTTCTGGTTTTTATACATGTTTTTCATGTTTTCTTTACAGGCAACATTGTGCAGACCACAAAGGGGCCTTCTTGGGCTTCGTTGCCTGGAGCAGAGTCTAGGCTTGTCTTTCAGTCATGCGAATGAGAGCACGTAAACTCTGCTGCTGTCATCATCGTCTGTCTGTAGGAAACAGGGTAACTGGAACCTGACATCTAAGAAAGTGGATGCTTGTTATACGTGGGAGACAGACGGGAAAGGTGGCATTACACAAAAGTGCAGCACAGCTCTATTATAAGTTCTGTTGATATCTCCACAGAGGTTTTGAACATGAAGTCAGAGTGGTTGTTTCTTTCAATTCTGTCAATAGCTTTAGTTTACAAAGATTTACAGCAGGGACCTTTAAACACTTCATCAGGAATCTCTGGACACACATTCAGCCTCGTGTTGGTAAAAACATCAAATAAAAACTGTGAACAACCGTCCATGTTACCATCTTAGCTCTTGCGTCACTGACACATTTGACTCAGATCGCATGTCGCTCAGTGCACAGCAGGGTTTAAATTTGGCATCCTAATCAACATTTAGGTCATCCCTAACTGAGCACGAGGACATGTCATGCTGTGCGCCTTGGTTTGGTGCTGCAAGTCCCACCACTGATGCAGCAGCACACCAACATACAGAGAACCATAAAACTAGGAGCCAGTGTTGATCAGCACGGGTGCATTTTTACTGCAATGAAGAAAAAGCTAAATGTGTGAATTTAGTATAAGACACAGAATTCATGCAGAAATAATTTGTTCATAATCGTGTTTTCTCTTCTGTTGTATAATTCGATTCAGATTTATTTGCATCGTGCCAAACCACAACAGCAGTCTAACAGCTGAAGGCCTCTTGTTCTACTTTTAGAAACTCCAAGAACCACCGAGAGCGAAGAGCTCTGCAGAGACAGCATGATACTACGAGGTCTTTAAGCTGTAACAGGGACTTTGTGAGGTGCTTTTTTGGTGTGAATGTAACATCATTCTCCTCAGAGACAATCGAGAAGACATACAGCATGTTCACAACACCAGCAGGGTACGACCATTCCTCAGGCCCTTCCATCGGCCCACTCTGACCACACGGAGGGTTCGGTCTTGTCTCAGAGAGCAGCTCTGGGACCAGTTTGAGTCTTCAGTTGATTATGAAAGGAGATGGCCACGGGCCCTTTCTTAATGATCTTACATCAGCACTTCTGATCTTGATAAAAGCAGGCTATTATTACCCCACAGTGACGGTTACACAGAGGTTCCTATAAAAAGGTGCACACAGCCCCTTAAATTCCTCACTACAATATGAACTTTGATAACAATCCATGAATGTATTTTATTTTTCCCTCCATATTGTCCAGCATGTTGTGCTTATTAAGACTGATTAACCTTTGAACATCCACTGGTGTCACCAGCGACTCATCCAGGGTGGCTGGATTAACACTGCGATCACCTCAGTGGAACATAAAAAGTCACAGTGGCACTCTGGGAAACGTGTAGGGCTGGAATGAGGCCTGGTTAGTGTGTGGCTGAAAGCAAAGCATCCCTGACCAGTGTTCATTGTTGTGGATTGACAGATTCATAGAGAATACTCGTAGTTGTTTTAGTTTGAACTCTGTAATGAGTTTCAGTTTGAAAAACAACTCGATGTTAATGAGAACAGGCAGAGACTTCTCCGGACTCTGCAAACATTTTCCTGCAGTTACAGCTGAATGTGATGAAACTTACTTTGTAATGATAACAGTCTCAAGCTGTGATCCTGGACGACTTCGTAATGAATACAATTTTTAATAAGATGCACCATAATTTCATCTCAGTCTTCATCAGCGATGACCCAAACCTTGAAAAATGTGAGACCGTTGCATCTCCCGAAGTGTCAAAATAAGCTTGAGAAGCACTCGTGTACTCGAGTGCGTGAAGGAAGATTGCAGAGGTGTCTCTTTTTTCATTTCCCATTGTCCCATCATCTTTTATTCTGCAGCCTGAACCCTCCCTTGGTTTCCATGAGTATAATCATCATTAAAGCAAAAGTGTCTGAATGTTTCTGATCCTGACGAAGGATTCTACAGGATTTTTAAACATTCATCTTCTGCTGCTCATCCTGATCCAGGTCCCGAGGGAAACACCCAGACCACCCCAGCCACGTCCACCCCGAGACGGCAGAGAGACAGAGCCTCTCCAGCAGGTCCCGTATCTGCCCTGGGACCTCCTCTAAGCAGACTTTGCCCATTTCACTTTACCTAACAAGATGCTGAACCACCTCAGCTGGTTCCTTTTGATGTAGAAGAGTAGCAGCTCTACTAAAGAGTGAGTTCTTCCCCTCGTTTCTGGGATTAAACAATAAAAACACATTTCTTTGCACATCATCCTAAACTAAGAATCCCTTTTGATGTGCTCAGATATCCCATCAGTAATCAGTAATGCTTCCAGAGGGCCATCTTTAGTGCCAGGACTTTAACTGAAAAGATTTAATGCACAGGTAGGACAGATACTCCTGTGGGTAAAGTGCAAGACTGATAACATCTCCTATCTGAATGTGATCTACAATCTGAGAATAAATGCCTGTTTCTTCGCCCTCCCTCCCCACAGCGGGACGATCAGGCTGCAGAGCCCAGACATCACCCAAACAAGATTTTTCATCAGTGGCAAAATGTTTCCCGATCTGACAAATCCTGGAGTCGATCGCTACACGGCAATGGCCGCCCAGCGCTGTGAATACAAATGTCCATCCCGCTGTCAAAGTGGCAGGCCGGCCGCGGTGCTGAATCCTTTTTGGAACGATCTCAGGTTGCTCATTTCCACTGAGAAATACTTGAAATATGCCACAGTACGTCAGACTGTGCCAGCATGCATCTGCATCATGACAGTGGCCCGAGTTTGCCCCTCCAGCGGATCCCTCCATCTTAAAGGTATACATACAGTATCTGACATTTCCCCTTTCATGGGGGTGATCGGTTCAACCAGGAAGGCTGAGTATGTGACAGATTTTCACTGCACCTTTGTAGAAACCAAATAAATTCAAGAAAATGATGGGATCACATCATGTACGAATAAACTGTGATGTGAAAATGACTCAACATCATCCTGAACTTTCCATTTTTGGAAACAGCGCCAAAAAACTTAGACTAGCAGGAACAAATGTCCCCAAATGTTCTGTCCGATGAGATGTCGTGAAACAAAACCAGCACCAAGCTGCAGTGACTCAGCCAACCAGCCCATAGAGCAGCGATGTCAAACATAAGGCACATGGGTCTGCCAAAGGGTCCGAGCCAACCCGCCAGACAGAAGGAGGGCTTACATGTATCTGATGGGTTGGGCTGATGGCTTTAGTAGCACAGATTGGAGGTATGTCTCAAGTTCTTCGTTCTCAGTGGGAATCTGTTCCTGCAGCGCCTCCACTGTCCAAACCTCAGAAACCCTCAGACCCACCACCACCTCCTCCAGCCTGGGTGGAGCCTCCGGAAGAAGCATTGAGTATAACTCAGCACAACTCAGTGCTACATGCTGCGCTATGTTGGGCTGTTCAAACTGGGCCTTCACCTACGTTACCTCAGTCAGCGCTCGCTCTGACCTACAAACTGCAAGTTCATGTCGTTGTTCTGTTGTTTGTGTTGACGGCGGTTATTACACCTGAACATCATCAACTTTAAAAGCGTTTCTGGACACCACGTTGCTGCTCGTCACTTCCTGTGTGGATGCCCAGTTACTTGTTCAGTGCATAGTTTCAGCAGGAAAAGGCCCAATTAGACCACAAATTGATCCTGGAGGTTTACCTGAAGGTCTATAAAACTTAGTAGCACATAGATTTTTATCTGATAGCCATCACTGGCATCAGTGCCTGCAGCTTTGGTTTTAGTCAGCATATTTGTGAGGCTACAAGCTTTTGTTTTATGTTTAAATAAAATGTTAGAAAAATATTGTTTTGTACTAAATACTCCCTCATATGATTTAAAGTGGCAAAAGATTAACAATTATTCAAACACTGAAACAGGAGCAAAGAGATTGGTTTGCAGTCCTGAAACCATCCAGCAGATACTTTTCAGATTGCTCCGTTGGTGGTTCCAGACAACAGTGTGATGATCAATAATCCACCTGCACGTGCAAGAATTGGATTGTGTCCAGTATTAAAAGCACTGCTGGTCATTAATTAGAGAACGCTGTGTGAGAAAAACAGCGTGCACAACAAAGAGTCACAATGATGGCCCACATTAATGCTTTAACACAACAACACATCCGCTCGCACTCTGTGTCGAGTCATTCTGCGAGGAACTGTAGAGATAATTAGGCGCGAGCCACTTATGGGCACTTATTAGAGATTTCTGCAGATTACTGTGCACAAACCGGTTCTGTGTAGTAATTAGGTCACGCTAATATTCAGCATTCAGGAACACAGCCAAGAAAAACACTGTGTTATTAAGCAGCAGCTGACCACTGTACTGTGTGAAATCCCATCCTTTAATCTGCCTCAACATTTAAAAGCTTTCTCCCAGTGTAAACCTGAGATGCAGCACAGCCAGCCTCAGTGTGCCTCACACCTTCTCAGTCTCATGGATAGAAAACACGTCATCTGAAGTGGAGTAAATTTGTCATTTAGAAAGCTTTAGCATCATATTTTGGTTCCATATAAAGAAAGTTGTTGTTATAAGTCTGAATATCCATGAAGATTTCAGATTTGTTAATCCAGCCATGACAAAGATGGTCCCCCTGTTGTTTCTGGACTAATCAGTAAAAATGGGGCAGTCTGTGACTTTGCTTCTTATCGAAACCAAGCATCAAACTAATTCACAGGCCGCAGTCTCACCACAGGCTCAGGACCACCCTTCATTTGTTGATCAGTGTTTCTGGACACGAATCGTGAGTCCAGTTTTATTTTTACAGCGCCAAATTACAACAACAGTCACCTCAGGGCACTTTATATTTATTCATATTATAATCTAATGATCACACCAGAGACCCGAGTCACACACGTCACATATTTTAATTATTTAATTTGGTTAAGTTGAGATATTAAAACCCACCGGGTCAGATTTAGATAAAGATCATAATATGAAAATGCAACAGAAGCTTCGTCTGCTTTGTCTTCTCAGTTGCTATGGTGATGCCTCACTTCCTCTACACGAAATACACACTTCTGACATAAAGTATGGTCCTACTGCTGTACATTAATCACTCATTTGTGCTCAGTGACAGGAAAAAGGTGGCAATAGATGTCTATGAATGTAAAACAGACAGTTTAACCTCAGTGTCCTGGGTGAAAGTTTGTTTACATTCATCCATCGCTTTCCTTCACTTTGAGCTTCCACAGATGTGGAATTTCACTCTATCTCACCTGACTTTATAAAAGGCTTTTTAAACATGTAGAAAGGTTGAAGTGACAACATGTTGTATAGTTCATACATGTTTTAGCCTCGTGTCTCTCTCACGATTACTTCGGACTGACTCGTCTGAGGACGTCAGAGCTACAAACTGGGCTTCTTTGCTTAAAACATGATAAAAAATTAACCTTTAAAGAAACAGATCTTCACTGTGGTTTACTGTTTTGAATTGAGTCTTCATAGTGTCCTGCTTTGTGTAATGAAAAATGCAATTTTATTGTTTTTATTTCTTACTCAACTCTGTGTCTTTTTCTAAATGTGACCTTCACTGGCATTGATTTTTTTCCCCCACACACAGGAGCAGCCGGTGTTCAGTTTGCAGACCGATTTGTAAAGAGCTGAATAAAAGCTGTCAGTGGTCAGGCCTCGTTTTGATTAAGAGTTTTACTGCCGAAGCTCAGGGAGGAATGAATATTTGATGTGAGAAACAAATCTATTAATAGATCAGTCACCGGAAAGTCCGTCCAGGTACAAGTGGAGGTGCCCGGTGACCCCTGACTCACGACTCATGCGCACATGTAGAAAAAGCAAATGAGCACTCCTGTAAACAGCTGCCGTCCGACATCTGTGCATGTGTCGTGTGCAGGCTCGCACTGCGGTGCACATTTCTTTGTGAGAGCAGAGGAAAAACGGGTAAGCAGGGAGGATTTGGGGCTTTTGGAAAAGCTAATGCAATGAAAAGCCACTTTGCCTTTTGTTTGCCTTGCATGACAGGGGACAGAGCGAGCCACAAGTGGGGCTTAACATTCCACTTGGCTGAAGGAGAGGAAGGCAGCTGGCACTGAGGAAAGGCCACACCGTGGGTCTGTGGACACACCAAAAGGCCCGGATTGGGTTTCTGAGGCCACGAGGAATGCATGGGAACTAGGGTGGGGAGAAGAACGGGGGTGCACTTGCGGGGGGAGTTGGCTGAGCTTTGGGGCTGGGGAGGTTTTTTTTCTTAACTCCTTTAGTGCTGACAACATTTGGGGACACAGAAAAAATGTCCTGGGAAACACCGAGGCCGCACAGACTCATTTAAATCATTCAAGAAACATTCAGCTCATCTCAGGTGACAAAAACTCCTGAAGTCTCATTTTACCCACCACTCCAGGCTCTTTAAGAATCCTGTAGTAATGAGTGGATCCTTGTTTTGCACATGAACCTCCTCACCTGAGTGACCTAATACACATCAGCTGATCTGCAGGTTACGGTCCACAATCTGCTGTAATTCATGAATGAATACAGACATTTGTTCATGACCAGCACTGTGCAGCAAGGACACTACAGCTGTCTGCTTATCATGGAAATCCCCCAGTAGATTAGACCTATTACAGATTAGATTAGACCTGCGATAGGTCTAATCTATCACAGTGTAATAGATTAGACCTATTACACCGTGAGGGAGGATCAGAGTCACCTTTACCTTACCTTTATCTTTACCTTACTACTTAACTTACAATATAAAAATGGATGGATGGATGAATAAATGGATGGATGGATGGATTGACGTGGATGGATGGATGGATGATGTATGTGGATGGATGGATGGATGGATGGTCGGATGGACGGATGGATGGATGGATGATGAACATGGATGGATGGATGGACGTGGATGGATGGATGGATGGACATGGACGGATGGATGGACGGATGGATGGACGGATGGATGGATGGACATGGATGATGGACATGGATGGATGGACGGACGCGGATGGATGGTAGATGGATGGTCGGACAGACGGACGGACGGACGGACGGATGGATAGATG
>VUQG01015251.1:0-13119 GCA_015106755.1 Etia nguti
TATGGTCTCTTTGCTGTTGTGTGTGTGTGTGTGTGTGTGTGTGTGTGTGTGTGTGTGTGTGTGTGTGTGTGTGTGTGTGTGTGTGTGTGTGTGTGTGTGTGTGTGTGTGTGTGTGTGTGTGTGTGTGTGTGTGTGTGTGTGTGCGTGCCTGCTTTCCCTTCAACTTTGTGAGATGCACATGAGCGTGTTATCTCACAACTTCCTTAATGAGGATTTTGTAAACACTGTCCTGTAGCCTCTTCCTTGTGGAAGAGCTATTTTGTTTGGGTGGGTGCTCCAGAGTTGATATTCTGCACTTGTTTATTTGCTTTGTAAATGGTGGATTCTTGCAAGCTGCTGCCTAGGCTCCATTGACCATTTCTCTTTTTTGGGGGGAAAAATACACCACAGGTCTGTTGATATTGTTCAGTGCAACAGGATCCATCTATTAGGCAATGGTGGCGCAAATGAAATTGAAATGCAATGAGGTGTGAGACCTTAATGATAGAGCATAAAAGATACTGAGTTCACTTTGGGTCTAGACAACATTTCAAGTAGCTCGTGAGAATGACAGAGCAGTACAAAATCATCATTCCCGTTCATTCAGCCACTTCCACACTTGTGTAACACTTGCTGAAAGTTACTTACTCCTCTGAGAAGAGCAGTGGTATGTTTGAAAAGGGGTTAACTGAATGCAAGAAGAGTTGAGGCACGTTCACGACGTTTCATCTGGAGCACACAAAGCTCGCAAGGCATTCCTCTCAATTAGAATAACAGGAACAAGTCAAAGGTGATGGCAGTGGAAACTGGGTGACTAATGAAGCAGACGTCCGAGGCCTCGTCCAATGTATTGACACGTGCTACACGCTACAGTGAAGCAAACAAACAGCTAAGCTGTGAGAGAATCTGATTACATTAGTTAGCAACGATTCACGCTGGCTTCCAATCCGATTCGAACAACTGCTCGGTTTGTCACCTGAACCCTCGTCTCACTACACAACTGTCCTTCATTCCTGAGCTTCTTTGTGTGACCCGCAGATACACTCCTGATTTTGGTGCGTCACACAGATGGGAAGGAATGAGCCTTTCCTGCCTCTGCCACTCATCTGCCAGGCTGATGGTTGACAGACGTTCTTGTTATCTGCCTCTTTGTTAAACTGCTGCTGCAACAGGCCGTCACATCTTCCTGGTGGACTTAAGAAAGCTTGATAGTAAAAAATGTCTATTTGCACACAGAGTCAGGCCCCTCCATATGGTGTCCATTATCGGCCCAAAAGTGTAACAACTGAGGATTTAGGGAGCCCACAGTTGCTATTTTTGGACCGAACCTTGTAGGAGCAGATATTAAGTGCTGATATCCTGTTTCTGAATTTTAAGGATTTCCGTCTGTGTGTTTGCTCCCCAGTCTTTAGGACTATTGAAAACGAAAACTTTCACCACAAAACCTCTACTGTAATACTTATTATTTTTACTGTTTTTAAAGTAGTACATAATCATTTTTGACCACGTGGAGACATTGTTGACAAAACGTTGACAAAGCCATCATTTTCAAACACATTCAGCAGGACCCAGAGCGACAAAAATATGAAAGCGGAGCTTAAATTCTTGGCCACTTAATCGTCTTTGTCTTCGTCAACTCCTGAGGGAAAGATCCGGACATTCACCAGTTCACAAACTTTGCCCACACTTCTGTCATGATATTGTGGGGTTTTAGTGGATATTCTAATACCTGTTATTAATAACTGGAAGGCTAGGGGTGTTTCAACCAGAATCTGATGCTCTCAGGCAAAAACAAATGCAAACTGAGACCAAAGAATAATTTCTGATATTTTTTCATAGACCCAGAATGGACCACAGCATAGAGGACAAATTCATAGTTGGGCCTAGTTTGACTGTGGTTTCTCTAGGTTCCTCCCATAGTCGAAACACAAGCATGAGGCTACTCTGAAGTGACTCTAAATTGACCGTGGGTGTGAATATGAGCGGAAATGGTTGTCGGCTTCAATTGTCTGGCCATGCAATAGACTGATGACTGCTAGGATAGGCTTGAACAGTTTGCTTCTCTCATAACCTGTATATAAAAGATGGATGTAGCCATCATAACATCACCCAGTTCTCTCTTGGCCTGAGTGATGTTATGATGGCCTAGCTATCGGCTGCAGCTGTTTGTGCCATCCAGTGTGCCAGTTAACGCAGCCACACCCCCATTTTTAACCCCTTTTGACGGAGAGTTAGAAAAAAGTGCTGTACTGTGCTGATGAAGGGGGGAGTTGACACCTTTTTGAAGTTCACTTTATTTTTTCAGCCATGTATCTGTCCCGATGTTCCTTAATGTTCCTCAAGGAAGATTTTTTTTTGTTTTCTGTTATTAATTAGTTTGAACTGTGGGGGTAAAACAACATATATTAGTACAAAAAAGCTTGAATGTCCTATATGATAATCACGTGCATCGACAGAGACATTTCAATTTGTGCAGCTTTATTAATTTACCACTGAAATGAAACTTGTTTGAATGACACACACTCTTTGTACTCTCTGACATTCATATTAGATAAAGTCCCGTTATCCTCTGATCAAAGGGTTTGAGCAGAGCTGATGCCTGACCTTAGATTTCCATGCAAGTAATTCATGTAAATATGTTCTGTATAACAGTTACACCAGATGAAGGCAATTCATACACAGTGACGTGACTGCTGCAAACGGGAGGATCAAACATGTCCTTAAAATTAACACAAATATAATAGTCAATAATTTATCTATAGGACCAAACGGTGACTCTAGTGACAAACACAAGCAGCTCCCGTGTTAAAGGATGAAACTTCCCTTGTTACCAGGGTCAATTCATGTAAGTGAATTTCAAAATTCCGTTTAAGTAGGAGCTTTCTCTCTCATGAGGAACTGCTGAATGTCTCTTTGCAGCTCGCCGTTACGTCTCTGGGCCTCGTCTCTACTGCGTTCTGCATTTTTTAGGCAGATCTCCAGAGCGGCCACACGGCGGCGTTCTGCCTCCAGTGCCGACTGGAGCTCTGCCACGGTGGCCTTCAGTTCCTTGTTCTCCTGCTGCAAACTGCAAGAGGCAATGGCAGACATAAAGAGGTTCACATATGCAGTAAGAAAGTAAGTAAAAGGAAAAAGCTGTGCTGGGAAGAGTTCCTGCCCTGGCATTTTTCCCTCCAAAAAACTCACGTCAGCATTGTGTGAACACATGGACTTGTTTCCAGTGTAAATAAACTCGTTTTAAGTTTCCAGGAATCTAGTCCCATTTAGGTTTATTATACTCAAGGGTCTGCTTTGCTCATATAAGATCCTCTCACATTAAATCCAGGCTCTAAGTGTTCTACAACAGCACATCTACACTCTTTCAAAATCTAGAGTTTCAGGGTAGAAATTGAGCAATTCAAGTCAGTATTTCTAAAACATTTCTTTTTTAGGAAAATTTGTGTTTAATGACTGAAACGGTTGGTCAGGGTGTCCATGTGACTCTTTTGCTAATCTCACCTGTCTAGAAGTGGCTGCCCGGGGTCTTTCTTCTGCTCTGGCATGCTGTTGACCTGTGGAGGAGGACTGCTCACTGGCAGGGAGTCCACACTCTTCTGTTGAGAGAGCATCCGGGGAGACTGGAAGTCACTTTCAGGGGTTTGCGGCACAGAAGTGGAAGAAACTATATTCTCACTCCCTCTCCGAGTGGTCAATCTGTCCTCCTCATCTTTGTTACTCATTGTAGATCCCCCGAAAAACGATCCTGATGTCCGCAGGTCTAGGATTTTAAAAATGTCCTCTGACAGCGTCCCGCTCTTCTCATCTGTGCTCTCCTGGATCCGACTCCACCTGTTGAGGGCTTCGGTCTTGGCTGCCATCCCGGTGAGCGGGCAGTTAAAGGTGGGGAGGGTCTGGGTGCGTTTGCGGGGGCTTCCTAGCCAGTCATCTACAGAAGGAGACAGAGGTTCCTGCAGTGGGGTTTTGGGGCTGTGGTCTCCCCTGAGTGGACCTGGACTGTCATTGTCCTCCTCCTCTGGAGACTCGGACAGACATGTGTCACCCATCTGACACAAACACAGAGCTGAAGTTTAATTACAGATACAGAGGTTTGCTGTTTGCTGACAACACCGGCCTAAATTTCCTATAAAGCTATTATCATCCTCAAATTTATCCATGAAGCCAAAGTACTTTATAACCTTTCGGTCAGTTTACCAGTAAGAAGACCATCAGTAACCATTAGTATAATAACAGCAGAGTCACGGTCATACATGTCATGTAGCATACAGACACAGGAACTAACACCAGAGTCGATCTGGACGTCTCCATCTGCATTATTTATTTATTTATTTATTTATTTATTTATTTATGTATTTATTAGGAGCCATTAGCTCTGCCTTAAAGCGCAGCTAATCCTAAATTTTCTACTCTTTGTTCTATATGGCGTCAGTGACAGTGGACATCCCTAACATGGTCATCTCAGGCACACAGCTAAGCCTTTAACTCATTCCCTGTTTAAACCCGTTGTTTACAAGGGGCAGCCAATGAAGAGAAAGCTGACTTAAAGGAAAAGGAACAGGAGCAAACACAAGTCCAGACAATGTAAGGCCTCACCAAAGTATGAGACAGATTATTCTGATCAGTTAATCGTGCAAAGCTACCCTAGTCCAACAATAAAATATGGAGCAGAGAATGAGCAGAATAAGTCCCATCAAATCAAATACATACACATTAAACACACATGAACACATAAGATGTGAGAATAAAATAAAAGACAAAATGACAGCAGCAGGACGATCACGTCTGAGGGGAATTCCACAGTTTTTTTGTTTGTTTTTTACATGAGAAGACTGGAAAACTGAAAAGAGAATGAAGAGCTAATCCAGCTTTGTTTAAGGTACAAACATGTATGTCCTGTCACCTCAACAGCTCAACCATTACCGCATCACACGATCCTTGTATACTTAGTTGACATAGAGCTTCTTTCAGCTGCTCCCTTATTCACAAGGGGCCACCACAGAGGATAGATCTGTGTGTTTGATTTGGCAGAGTTTGAAGCCAGCTATTCTTCCTGATCCTCCCAGTCTCTCCTCCTGGTCTCAAACCAGGGTTTCTTCACAGTGTAGAGTAGCTGTTTCCAATCACTGCGTCAAATAATCACTGTGCTACATGAACAATCTCCTGGATCCACTCGTATGTTTATCATATCAATTTCACGATGAGCGATAAGTATTTCCCAGTATCAATCAGCCACCTGGTAATTGTCATTGTTCTGTAGCCGATTTAGTTAATAAACTAGCTCTGTTGTTTGCCACATATGTAAATTCCTATCAGTACATGAAAAAGCTGGTTTACATATTTTATAAACTAAAATGTCAGTAAAATAGCGTGTCATTTTGACACACTAACAAGCACTTTGCAAAAGCCTAATGTGCGGCTGGAGGCTCGTACCTCTGCGGATTCCCAGCCCACAAAGCTTCGGGGAGCATTCTTCTGGCTCTCTGCCTTGTTTGAAGGAGAGAGGGGAAGCACATCTTTGGAGAGGGGAAACAGAGTCTCATGGCGTCTGATCATCACCGTCATCAGCTTCTGGATCTGAGGAGTCGCTGTGAAGAAAAAAAAAACATCAATGTGAAAAGATTATGATCAGAAGCTCTTATCTTTTGGCTTTTATTCTTATTTTTGATACACTTTCTTCAGTCTTCAATATTTACTTGGATGGGTTTATGCAGTTCAGACAGATCGTTTAATAGACATGCGATCACTGGCGGAAAAAAGGAGCCGAAAACAAGCGGAGGTAGCATCTACATAGAAGTTTTTGGAACTAGTGCCACATATTCCAAAAGTATCTAAATGGTACACCTTTCCCCAAAACTGGTTTATCTAAGCAAACAGGCTGTTGTCGTCTCTCATTGTTGCCCAATGCAGACAAACAGCTGAAACTGGGGTCTTTTGAGACCAAAACAGGTACATCAGTGAGCTGTGTGTCCTCACCCTTCATCACAGTGATAGGATCTTCTATCTGAGGTTTTAGCAGGTTGATGCCCATCACAGTTGCCAAGTTCTCCACGTTCATCTTATTCACCTTGGAGTGTAGCTGTACCTCAAACAAGAACCTGAAAAACAACAGAACACGTAACCAGACGCAGGACAGTATGTCTCAGACCGAGAGGCTAAGCTCAACACCATACTGGGTTGATGGGCCAGAGGGTCTCTGTAGGATCTGGTAGATGTAGGTTATTTTCAAGTTGGGGTGTAATGACATCCTTCAGCATCTACTCACCGACAGACGTAGCTGAGAAGGTTGTAGTTTACTCTGGGGAGCAGAGCAATTTCTTTGTTCAAATTCTCCCAGCCCTGAAAAGACACGCAAGTAACCAGTTAAAGGATACATACACTAAAAAAATCAGAGGATTTCCACTTCTTGTCCACATGTACGCTCAGCTCTGTATTCATCTTGCAGTGTGTTTAAATTAACTGCACCTCAGAGCTGGTGGAGTCCAGCAGGTTGGTACAGTCCAGGAAGTCTTGGTACTGACTCCAGGGGACCACAGGTTCAGGCAGCTCCCGCAGGTACAGCTTGAGTAGTGACGCCACCGTGTGGACATCTGTGTCGCTGTGGCAATTGAAACGATATTCATTACCCAGCGAGCATAAACCATAGGGATGCAGAGTGGCTGACTGGTGTGGAAGCTCTTGAGTTTATCTGCACATCATGAAATGCTTTGCACAATTATGCTTTCAATCACACAAAGATATGTGTAAATATTTTCTTGGACGCACAAATAATCTTGACATGGTGGTGTGTAGCATAAACAGGGTCTGGGTCTCTTGTACGGAGTTTGGTGTTGTAACTGTGACAAGAGTGCAGTCCAAGAGGGAAACTCGAGGCCTTGCCTTTGATTTTTGTTGCAAAGTATCTGTCAGTTGGCTCAAACCTCATGTTCCCTGACTCTGCTCACATTAGATTACAGACAAACAAACAAGTTAAGTTAAATGGATGTTTTCATCTGCAGTTTTCTGTCAGAGGAGCTTGTGATGTTGAGTAATAAAGGCATCCTCCCCTGTGCCTGCCAGAACAGGATGTGGTATCACCCTCAGCTCTGAGCAGACACAAATCTATCAACTTCTCTCTACATCTCTCTCATCTCTCCTTGCTTTCTCAGAAGAAGAAGAAGAAAAAAAGCTGATGCTGTTGATTGATTGAGGTTAGGATATTTGTCTCCTTTTATGGAAGCGGCTCTTATCGAGACAGCTAAAATTTGTTTGAAGCACATTTACTGTGTTTTAAAGTTTCTTTGAGATGTGATGAATAATTCATCTACACTTACTATTTCCTGTGAATTCTATATGAAATTCATGCTACTGCCCTTTTTCACAGGACTACTGTGATAAACTAAATGCACCCAATGAGTCATTAGCTTATATAGCAGCAATAGCTTGAAGTAATTTATCAATCTTACACATCATAGTGAAGAAATTTTGGCCACTCTTCTTTACTGCATTGTTTAACTTCATTAAGGTTTGCGCGAATTCGTTTATGCACATCTCTGTTAAGGTCCCACCAAGCATTTCAGTAGGGTTGAGATCTGGACTTTGCCACTGCAACACCTTCATTCTTTTCTGTTTTAGCTGCTGCTCTAGAATACTTTGGTATACAGAGGAGGTTATGATTGACTCAATGACTGCAAGGTGCCCAGGAGAAGTGGCTGTAAAACAAGCCCAAGTCATCACCCCTCCACCAAACATGGCCAAACATCTCCACATTGTTGCTTGACATTGTTGCAGAAGCGGTTTATTCAGAGGCAACTTTGCAAAGCTGGTCTGTGCTACCGAGGACTTTTTAGAGAGAAGAGGCTTTCTCCTGACAACCCTTCCAAACAAGCCATACTCGTTATGTCTTGTTCTAATTGTGCTATCATTAACTTTAATATATAATATGCTAACTGAGGCCTGTAAAGACTGAGGTGTAGGTTCACCAGCTGACACTCAGGGTAGGACACGCACCATTGGCGCAAATCCGTCCAATAAAATCGGGCAATTATTCGCTCGTCCCGGGAAGATTGTGGTATTGTGTTAACACACCTGAATGCTCCAAAGTTTCTGCATTTATGGAGGTGCTCACACTTGCTGATGATCAATTAATCAAGTTCATTTGATTCACTTACCCTACCCTATAATTCCTATGGAAGCTGGAAGGATGCGTTCAGTTTTCCAGGGTCAGATGTAATGATAATCTCATATTTCCCATGTCTTCAATTAGTATAAAGAGAATAGTGAGTGCATTACCTGGGGAAGGAGGGCCTCTCTCCTGCATCAAAGGCATCTCTGAACTGTTTGACAGCGTTATCCTGACCAGGGAGGCGGAAGATACCCTCTTCTTCCAGCCCATGTTCTTTGATGAACTCCACGCACTTCTGCACGAGGATTGGCACCATGTGAGGTCCGAAGCGCTGCTCATATGTCACAGTGTCCACGAGACTCTTTCCAAACACTGCAGACATACGGAGAGCAAAGATGACTCCTTCTATCTGGTATAGTTAGACAAGTGATTTATAAAACAGCTATTGCTCATTTTCATGTTATCTGTATAGTAATCGTAAGGCAATGCTTATGCACGGTCGCTTGATTTGGTTGAATAAAAATATTTATTTTGAGAGAACAATTCTCACTTCCTTACATTTCTTGAAAAAACATTTATTTTTGACATCTGTGGGTGTTTTCTTTCATGTTGCACACAGCAGGAAATAATCTGTTTCAAACACATTACTAGAAATACTTCATAGTTTAGTCAAGAGTGCAGGAGTTTCCTGCTCACAGGTGTGAATGCATCAAATATCAGGAGCTCAGTTTTCACACTGGCATGATCTGACTTGACACATCACACAGACTTTATACTGGGCAGGTTAAAGACCAGCAGAAAAACCCAGTATAACTGCATTTTAAATAACACCACTATAATCATTTGGCCCAAAAAATCTGGATGGAGATGCAACTATATTTTGGCCTACTAATGAAGCTGTTAAGTACAAATTAGCCCATGAATATTACTCACAGATGTAAATGTGTAGATCTTTAATAACATGACTACTCCACAGTAGGATATTTATGGATATTTGGCACTTTTTTTGAACTGTCATTGCAATAATACCACACTTTATTGCAATCATGAAATTATAGAACTAAGATAACTAAAACTGCCTCCTGACCTACTGCTGAACAGTGGAGGACACCAAAAACCTGCAGCGGGTGGTGAGAGAAGCAGAAGCACACTAACCCCCCATCAGGGACATCAGGGACGTCTACACTGGCTGACTCCAGCAGAAAGCCTGCAGTATAGTCAATGATTCCTCTCAGCCTGGTCATTCCTGTTTTTTACCCACACCCTTCTAGAAAATGCTACAGGTCGTTCATGTCGAAAATAAGCAGATTCAACTAAAGCTTCTACCTTCTACATGCCGTCAAATGTGTCTTCTCTGAAGAACATATGATCCATCCCCACTTTAAACTGTACTACAGCAGGTCTCTGTACACTCCTCTGACCCCATTTTACACTATATTGTATATACTATATACATCTTTTAATCATAAGAATGATCTTATCTTAAAATTTTTACCCCAAAATATAGCAACTGTGAAATCCAGGAAAACAAATATCTATTAGCATGTATAGGCCTCCTTCAGAGTGGCTATGAAGCTATGCAAAGCCCCTTTGAACCTGAAATTGTGCAAGTGAATCAAATTAAAAATGGCCTAGTTTGACAAATGAAACCGAGAGAAATTGCGTAACGCTGAAGCTGAGTGGATGTCCTCGATTTAGCAACTGTCATGCTGGCCGTTCCCTTTCTTTTACCCCACATGGATACTTGTCAGAAAACACAGTGCACTTGCTCTGAAAATGACTTTCCTTATTACTATTTCTCACTGCAGATGAAGCGTAATAGTAAGTCAAACGCAAACAAAACTGCCCAAGCAAAACTGACTTCTCCGTTATCCTCGGTGAGTTTATTTTCATGGATTTGGCATCCATAGCTCGGGGAACTAAAGATTAACCGTTGCTGTGTTATTTTAGTCTGACAAAGCTTTTTTAAGTTTGTGAGCTTCATATTTTTTTAAACATGAGAATGCAGAAAATCATTGGCAACAATCATAATGAATTAAAATGTTGCCCATTTCCATAGTTTCTGTCAAAACCGTAAGGATTTACTGACTGATATGAGAAAACAGCTGGTTTGACTCTGTCTAATGCTAGGCTCTAGCCAAGGCAAATCTACCTTCGAACACTACTAATACAGGACATTAAAATAAATATCATGTTTTTATAGCAAATTTGTTTTGAAATATTGTGGTTTTATGGGTAGGTAATATGTTTGACTACTTCTTAGCTAGATTAATGACTTCCTCTTTTAGCTAAGCCTTGCTGGGATGGATTTTTTTTTCTCGTTTTTTTGTTTGATTAAGTGTTTTATTTTTGGACGGTGCCAGGCTAGCTGTTTTCCTCTGTTTCCATTCTTTTTTATTAGCTAAGCTACACAGCAGCTGACTTTAGCATCACGTTGTCAAAGGTCAAATATGAGAGCACCATTAGTCCACTTATCTCAGCTGAATTTGCCAATAACGTCCAAGCCTTTTTCTAGTTTCGTTAGTCAAACAGGATTGTTTCAGTTTAATAATCTTTGACAGATTTTACTGAACCTCCGCTTGTTGGCGCTCCGATGACTCTGCGCAAGGTGCGCACCCACTCCTCCATGTCACTCTGGGAGTTTGCCATCAACACATGGGGACATCGCTCTCTGTCTCCAGTTGAGCCTGTCAAACAAACAGGAAACAAGAAATATAACAGGAAATATAAAAAGGTTTCTGCTGTCCAATGACAATAAAGGGATTCCCCTAAAGAGAGAACTTCAAAAAAAAAAGAAAAAATTCCTCTTTAGGTCTTGGAGTAAAAATATCATGTAAGGTCTCAATTGTAAGTGTTGACTACATGCTTACGTGGTATGATCTCAAACAGGTACTTTCCAGGGTCATCTGAATTCGGGGGGAGTTCGTTAACCTTACTGAAGCGCAGCTGGATGACTCCCTGCAGGCCAGATCACATAAGCACAAACACACACAGAAGAATTGTAAAGTCCAAAAGTCCTGTAAAGTCCTTCATTGCCAAGAAGCAACCATAGCAGTTCACATACTTTCTTACATTTAACCTTTAAGAAGCAATTGGTATCCCTGCTGTGTGAGAGGTGGAAAGGCCTAAACAGGTATTTTTAGCACAGGTGCAGAACAGGGGCTTTTGTTGCTTATTACTATTTAAATGCGTACAGCTGACCTGTTATTATGTAGTTTAAGATGTATTTATGTTCACTGTTTATGACAGAGAACTAACAGCACTAGCCTCTGTTTTCACTTCCTCTATCTCCCTTTACCCTCAACCCCTCTAAGTATTAAAACCCAGATAAAACAGGAGGGGTTGAGAGGCTTTTGGAGTAAATCTTCAATTTTGTGCTTTTGCAGGAGGCAAATCACTTACAACAGAAGAGGTTAGAAGAAGCTACAGCTGGCAACATGCTGTCCTAATTACATTTTATATCTAAGGAAATAAAATGTTGCTTTGTTTCTTATGTTTCACACCTTAATATGGTTGATAAGTTTGACCACTTTGCTACATCAGTTTCACTGAAAACAAAAGTACGTTTTCAGAGCTCAGACGATAATAATAATTTGCTTGCCTTCACTTTATAATGAATACCAACATGTAGTTACGGTTCAGTTACAAAGTGCTTATTAAGTCGACTCAAATACCTTATTAAGGAGTTCAATTCCAGTAGGATTTTAAGCAGTATAGCAGTATTCAAATGCTATAGACAGTGATGAGTAATTTAACCGTGCACCTTTGCAAAATACCATAGTGTAACTATTCGAAATGAGATTGCAAATGACTCTTTTCAATTGCATGACAAGCAGTGATAGACATAGATAAGCATCGGAATAATGGGTTGAGGTTTGAAGCGCAGGTCTTTATTTTAACACGGAGCAGAGCGTGACTGTGCACACTTCTTTCTGCTAACATAGCAGCTATCGATCCATCTATCAGCCACTGCACACTTAGTGTCAGCTTTGCGATTCTGACATGAAGGCAGATAAAACAGAACCTGAGCATCTGAACTGCGAGTGGAGCTGATGCCCGGTATTTTAGCTAATGTACAAAAGCTTTGCTGCTGCAAATCTGGAACTTCCCTGACACGCCCACTACAACATCCGTGGACATCGGTGGAAAGTGCTGACCGTGGCAGACATGCAGACGTTGGTTGGCTGCTGGCTTTTAGCCAAAACTCATGATTCGATTGGTAATAGCGTGATGTGCATGCTAACCTGAAACATTAGAAATAAACGCAGCAACATTTTACGTTTAAGCAGTGATGACTTTGTGTAAATATAAATAACCACTTTATACAACTCAAAGGAAGGAAGACATTTTAAAGGAAGTCCATTTTTTTTTAAGATGGAAGATTTTTAAGCTACTTTTTCTCACATCTATTTTATTTCTTTGAGCATTCGTGGTTACAGTACAGGTTAAGCTGGCTATTATAATATAAAACGTGTAATTATTTAATAGGGCATCATCTTTTCAAAGGTTTGCTTTTTGGCCCACACAGATCTACAGCGTACCAACAAAACTTTGCTTTATCAGAGATGAACTCTACAGATGTATACATGCAAACAAGAGGCTCAAAATCAAATATAAATGCACAATATTAAAATGCTTTCAATGGCAAAAGGTCTTTCATGTGAGGCTTCCTGCAACAGTTGTTTTCTCTACAGGAAATGTGTAAGGTTAGCCACACAGCTAGCAGTGAGTTTGTGGTCTTAATTAGAATGGATAAAAAACACATTTCTTATTAACGGATGAATTCATCTACGAATATGTGCATTTATTTATTAATAAATGCATTTATTGCAAAAACAGCAAGTTTATATGACAGGAATGGTGATTCGCTTTTATCTGTGCTTATCTCCATGCTTAACCACTGCATGAAAGAAAGAGCTTCATTAAGTAACTCAGACATGGGAATAACTTTAATGTCTTGTCATCATAAAAACTACTTTTAAATATATATATATATATATATATATATATATATATATATATATATATATATATATATATAT
>VUQG01015251.1:13139-38368 GCA_015106755.1 Etia nguti
TGACTTGTTTTGGAAGTGATTTTATTCTAACAAAGGACAAAGTGGATATAGAAATGAATTATTTTGAAAATCTGGATTAATAGCTGGTAAGCAGCCTCACCTGGACAGTGGTCTCCTTATCATCTTTGTGGTAAGTCAAAGTGCTTCCTCTCAGAACAAAGTAGCGCTGCTGCCAGTTCTTCACTAAAGACCTCTGTTGCTTCTTCAGCCAGCCGGCCTTCAGCGGCCTCTCCATGGACCTGTAGGAGCGCGGCGAGCCCTGGCCTGGGCCTCCCTCTCCAGGTATCACACTCTTGGACCGCGCTGCCAAACACCACAAGGAGGCACCTTGTAAAAACGTCAAGAACAACAGTCCCCAGCGTGCTGTGTCACAGCCGGAGCGATGAAATATTACCAAAACACCAGCAGTACTCAACTTCAGCAGAGCACTTCCTCTTTTTTGATATGAATATGCATCAGCCTATCAGGGCTGAGACAGCAGCTCGCTGTACGCTATTTTTGTTCCCCAGCTATTGAGTTTCAAGCTGACAGGAAACTGCTGGTCTGAGCTGACCAGCTTCCTGTGGAAGGTGCATGAATGCAGCTGTGATTGTACTAACATAAATAGCAGTAGACTGACCACCAAGCAATATGATGGAAAGGTTAGTGGTTAAATTATGGACAAATAATGTCACATCACCTGTGACACTAGAGGGCACGAGGTGTTGTTTAATGGGGTGATGAAAGAACAAAGGCAGAGGTGTAGGCGGCCCAGAGAACACAGACTAGGCCACAGACGGTTTGAGTCCCACACAGCGAGGTAGGACCAGACATAGCTGGGCTGAGCCAGAGCCCATTTTCTCAGTGGTTCTTTAATTCTCTGTGTCTTGTTAGGCAAGATGACAGAGGAAAAAGAGAAGAAGAAGAAGGGCCACAGTGGGGTAAACAGGAAGTAGCCACATCATTGCCTGAGGCCCGGTACACTTTGAAGGTCTCCACCTACAAGCTTGAGAGTCCTTTGGTCTCATTTTAATAGCACCACCCTGATTAGTGGAAAGTTAAAATACTGTTGAGGAACCGTGAGCCCACACACAGCGACTGATGTCACACCCCACCCTCAGCTGACAAACATACAGTTACTTTAAAGTCACTTCACATCGTGACAGATTTCCACAGCACCTCAGAGATGTGTTCAGTGACCACTATTAAGAAGATATTTGCGACAAATCCAACACTTTCAAGTCAAGATTTTCACACAGACTGTGAAGAACTTTCACATCGAACTAAAAATTGTAATTTTACCAATTTAAAAAAAATGTATGTGCCTAGCCTCGTTTTATGACGGCTTGTGATCAGACTGCATAAAAGTATGACAAGGTATGACCAAACAGATACTTAAAATACATAAATAATAATAATAATAATATAATATAATAATTAATAAATAAATAAATAAATGAACACATTAGTTTTGTGCTAAGTTTTGTGCTTTTGTGCTAAGTAAAACACCGCCTAGTTTAGCATAAAACCAGAAGATGGGACAAAAGCTAGCTTGTTCCAGATCATGTTTTTTTTTCCATTGGCTTTGTTTGTGTGTTTGTTAAACTGGAAATTTTTGTACATGCCAATATCTTATAGTGTAGCAGTGACATTTATAGTTTAACTCTCTGTAGAGCCAGGTTAACTTTTTTCCCTAATCTTTATCCTAACAAAACACAGCTTGCTAATGCTAATAAGCTAACTGCCTCTCAATTAAACTTCATACTCAACAGATGGACATGAAACCCTTAAAACTTGCTAATTAGTATATTGTACAAGTACAGAACTGCCTTTAAAAAGATCACTGTTGTGTTATATAATGAGGATTATGGTGCTAGTGAAAGTATTTATGAAGAGAACTTGACTAGCTATTTCTTGCAAATCCTCTACAGTCAGGGTTTTTGATCACAGGCTACGAGATTTTTCATTCCCCGGTACAATTTATTTATTATTAGTGAATTATTTTTTTTAAAAATCCTTTACAGTGCTGTACAGAAGTCTTAAGCCATACTATTCCTTCCTCTCATTTCTTTATATTCTATTTTCAAGGAGCTGGATTTCCTTGTAATTTGGTCTTGAGCAATAGCTCTCTGGGCTTTCAGTCCAGTCCGTGTACCTATTTTTATTACACCACTTAACACTGACCTATGAGTAATTCCAGCATAAAAAAGGAACTTAATTCCAGGGATGAACCACAGTTGTGTGTAGATATAACAGACACTTAGAAAAAAACAATTTTAAATGTTTCTTTAGGCACTTCTTATCACCAGTCTGCCACAAAAACATAGGCTTTGTTCCCATTTTTTATTGAATATGTGACAAATGCCAATGATAACTCACCCTGACAGGCATAAAACAGTATATTTTCACCAACAAGGTGATTCCCTTAGACCTTTTAGCTGGAAACATGACACATGGATCGCCACATTATTGAAGCAGTGTGGAATTATCGTGACCTTGGAATTTTGTAGGGAACAGAACAAAAATCAACAAAAATTAAATGTCCTTAAAGAGGTCTAGAGAACCATTCCTGAAGACTGCTTAAAAGAATTACAAGAAGGCTGCCTAAGAAAGTTCAAGCTATGTTGATGCCTACTGTGAAAGTCATGCCAAATTTACTTTCACATTGCACATTTTTCTGTAGAACTGCACTTTTACTTGCAAAATACAAAGAAATAAGGGGTGGCTAAAGACTTTTGGTAAAGTACTATATGTCTCTGAGGACTTTGGATGCCATACACAGAGAAGTTACGCGATGCAGTTTTAGCTTCATTCTGTAAATTTGAATTAAAAAAAATAAAATCCTCGTTTCTCTTGCCCAATTTAAACGTCTGTACTTTAGGACTTTAGAGGCTCTGCAGGTTCCTCCTTTGTAACATAAGTTAAACGCCTTCAGTCTTAAGCTTCATATTTAAAAGAGAGGTGTTAAAGTTGTTTCAATGTTCTCATTTAGTCCTGTAAAATAAGAACATCTTCAAAAATGTCAACATATGATATTTGTTAAAGGATTGGGAAGTACTGGGGTCAAATGCTTTATTCCTTATCATTAACATTGACTCTGAAGGTGTGTGTTCGACCTTTACAGTACTTTATGAAAGGACAGACGCAGTATGACTGTGCAGACATTTGCACATCATACAAGCCTGCACTCACATATACAGTATGTAGGCAAAATTACACAGCCACAGGAACTTAGCTCTTGCATCAGTTTCCTGTTGAAAGCCTGAATCACTTTAGTCCCAGAGCAAAAAGAAAAAGAAACATCCACTACCTAACACAAGATATCTCAGGGTATCATGAGGAGAATCACGAAGGGTCACCAGCGTTGAGGAAGTTGTACTTCCATACTGGTGCAAGTTTGGGATATTAATATCCATATGAAGCAGATAAAATACATGCAGTTCAGGCAGCTACTTCCTTCCTCAGTACTGACACCAATCGTAGAAAAAAAAAGATTAGAGTTAAAATTATGGTACGACTGTACTGTAGAAAACTCATCTAGTCACTGCGAGTGTGTGACTACGAATGTGCAAACCTGTCGTGCCTTGAAAACCTGAGAGGAAACACCATTAATTAGTGCACTGATTCCACCCTGTGCAAACACCACTGAGCACAGTATCTGTGTGTCTAACCCACCGTACACTTTAAAAATACATCCCAGCACATTAAAAATACATCCCTGTATTAGTGTTGTTTGGTCAGCCACCGGGGGCTACTCTGAGTCCCTCAAGAGAAGCAAGGCAAAGTCTTAAAGCCTTTTGTGTAAATAGAAACAGTGTATTCTATGGTCTACAATGAGGGGTGTGTAAAACAAAAAAAATTGGGGTGTTAAGCAACTGTGGTCAGCTTCGCCATTGTGCTCAAAAACCCACAGAACCCCCTTGTGCTGCCTTTGCTATCGGTTTGTTTTCTAATATGAACCACCTTCGTCTTCTTTGGTTATACCACATGTAATTACAGGCAAAGAAATCAAAGGGCCACAGTTTCTTCTTTTTAAACAAGGTACAGTTCTTGCGGTGTAAATGTGGATGTGATCCCTGATTTCTTGGAATGTCAGTTGGTCAGTTTAAAGTTTACATAGATAACAACGTTAGATAACAACAAAACTGTTTCATTTTTAAAATGTGAATTGTGAAAGCCTTGCATCTGCTCTGGCTGTCAGTGAACGCAGCACTGCCACCGGCTTACCTATGCGAGCTGTCTCTGCCTTGAGGGTGCTGAAGTCCCAGTTGCGAGGTAGTTTCAGAGACATTGTCCTTCATTCATGCCACAGGGTCAGTGTTTTAGTTCACACATGCACCTCGCCGGAGCACACACACGCACACAGACACACAGACACACACACACACATACACGCATACACACACCGAGAAAGAGGAGATCTCACACATCAAACTTCCTTCTTCCTGTGTGTTAATCTTCTCTTTTTTTCAGCCCTTCACAATGCGTCCCCTTGTGTTGCCTTTACTTCCATGTTCATACTTGTTCTGGTCGCTTACAGCACAAATGGCTTCCAGGTTGTTTCACTAAAAGATGCAAAAAGCTCCAGGGCTTCATGTAGTGGGGAAATCTTCAAGTGACTAATGCTGGATGGTGTCACAAGAAGAAGAAGGGGGGAGAAAAAAAAAAAAAAAAAAGCCACCGGCGTCTTCTTAAAGGAAATGGTTTGTACCTCTTGGTGTCACTCCCTTAGAGAGCATGTTGCTTCACAGCTCAGCCTTCACTGAAACAAAAGTCAGTATTTACAGAGGTGTTGTAAATGCTGACTTTTACATCTAAGGTGAAAGGTTAGGCATCTCACACTGGCCCACATTATATGCTCCGACTGCACTGATACTCCATCATTAAACAAATGAGCAACTATTACACAGCTGGGTGTAAGGAAGTCAACTGAATGCATTTGAAAATGGGGAAGAAGCCCAAGAAGGAAGAAACCAGTCACGCAGTAACCACATTATTATTATTATTTTTTTAAATACCTTTTAATTTTCTCTGAAACAAGACAAAGCACATTTTAGCATCAAAAAGAGTACAGCTTTTCTCTAGACAATGTACAGCGCAACACAAAACATTGCACATTTGAATAATTATATAGTGAAATCATATAGCTGTATAATAACTTCAAACCACAAAATATAACACAAGGCAGGAGGGGAGTCTACACAGTATGTGGGACAGACACATCTCTCCTATACATTCCTTTTTCTCAAAGAGACTCCTGACTGAGCAGGATGCACAAAAGCAAAGTGGCACTGTCTTGATAAAAGTAGCACAGAGGCGTATCCTACTGTAGGTGCCCTGAAAACAGGGGAAGAGGGGGGGAAAAAAACAACAAAAATCAGGTTTCTCTCTGAAAGTGGCATGATTATCTCTTAAAAATGACCTGCTTGTGAGCAAATCTCAACTTTACGGGGTACTGGAATGTATCAAGCAGCAATTAGAAAGGGTCAAACCCATCCACCCAGCATGATCGGCCGAGCACAGGAGCTCCAGCTCTCTCTAGTGGCCGTCTGGAACACCAGGCAGTGAAATGGCAGTACAGAGCTGCAGGCTTAAAAACCCAAACCGCCAAAGGACAACGAGACAGCGAGGCTCAAAAAGAAAAAAAAGAAAAAAAATCTGCTGAGACACTAGCTACCTGGAACCTACTAGAATGAGTATCCACACTGATTCAAGTCGCACTCCACGGAGAAGTGAACATACAACGGCTATCAGGGAAGAGCTTAAATAAAAACACGCAAATGTACTAATAAAGCCACAGCAAGAAAACACCTTTCTGTCATCTCTGCACTTTTTCCTATATGGCAATAATAATAGTAATACTTTCAATATTCCTCTAAGAAAAATACTAAAGAACACTCAAAATAGTTTTCCTAAACAGCCTCTTAATAAATGTATAATATAGTAACTTTCAAAAAGGTTTGCTTAAATAAAACATCTTCAGAAAGACGGAGAGTGGCTGGATGTGGCACAGAAATCATGAATGGAATGACAACACATAAAGCCGTGCCTGGGTTTACACAATGGCTCCTATGGGAAAAAAAAGTTCAAGTCACCTTTTTATAAATTGATTGCCACAATCTAAATCTGGGTAGCAAAAAAGTGCTTTGCTTAAAAATATAACTTTTTTTCGTTTTTTAGAGGAGAGTATCGGATCAGAGGAAATTTAAGGTGAAATAAAGCAATCGTTTACTGTATCAGCTGATTTGTATGGCTAGCACAGAGACATGTGCTGTCACACAGACAACATAAATAAATATTTATATATAAATAATATAAATGGTATGTGTTTCTTACTGTCCATGATCGTATCCCTGCTACACTGACTACTGCATTAATGTTCATATTGCTGTTTTGTCCTATAAGTACAGACATGAAAGAAAACAATGAATGTGTACAAACACCATCCAAATCTTTTGTCTACAGGGCCTCTCACCTGAATAATCACCTGTAATCTGAAGGGATTGACTTTCCATCTGTCTGTGACCTTTAACACCTCAGCACAGTGGAAGAAAAAGTGGAAAAGCCACAGTAGCAGAGGGCGAAACAGCCAGACAATTCCCACAATGCATCTTAGCAGCGTATCCCTGACTCAAAGGCCCACATTATTCTGCCAAAATCTGTCTGCAGATTAAGAAATGATCAAGAGCATGAGTCAATGTGTGGCAGGTTTTTAAAAAAAAAAGAAAAAAGAATGATGCGGTGGCCCTTTAACATCCGCAGATTGTGTGTAAAATCAGAAAAGACGCCAACTCTGACGAAGTCCCAGCTTTTATATTTTATCGTTAAATCCAGTACACACAAACACACATTTGAAAGTGGCAAAAACAATAAAAGCTGCCACTGGAAAACCCCAGGGAATGAACTGCAATACGTACACAATAACGGATTGTATTGGCCAAAGTTTCACCCAATGAGACGGCAACAGGCCACAAATAAATCAAGCTGATCAGTCAGTATCGATGTGCCGTCTGTGCTGCGCTCAAGCGGTGAAAAACAGTGACATCACAGCACGCACAAGCAGCTGATGGCAGTGAAGAAAACAATCCCTCTGTACCTTACAGTCAACAAGCAACGGACCGCAAAAATTTAAAAAATATGTTAAAAAACAAAAAACATAGCTAGCTCTATTTGTGACATCATTTCTGCTGAACAGCAACAAGAAGATCGCTTGGCTTTTATGCTCCTTAAACACAAAACCACCAATAGAATTGATGGACCTAAAGTGGACCTGTGCTGCTTTCCTTTATTTGTTATCATATACACACACTGCTACAATGGTGGACACTCATATTAACAACCATGGCTAACCTTTCAAACATGAGGTCAGTGCATGTGCAATCTCTGGAAGCTGTCTGGCTTTACAAAGCTTTTTTGCCCCCTATTCTTGGCTCTGTTTATGCGCGGCGGCCAATCAGAAGAAAGTTTAAAAGGGAAGGAAGCTGAAACAAGTTGTTTCCGAGGATGAACTGAGACGCTGCACCAAGGCCCGGGGTAGGATAAATAAGGAATTGTGAATCACGCAAAGCTGCTCTGGTACCATCCAAGAACAAAAGTGGAGAGCTGGAACAAAGCATTAGAGGTCCCCTTCAAGTGTAATTTAGTCATTCACCTTTGATTTCAGTACAATAACGTCTTAAAGATTTGGCCAAGCACGAGAGGCTTTGATGAATGGCAGAAAAAAAACAAAGACAAAAAATGTACATGGCAGATGGCAATGGTGAATTTAGCCTGAATTTAAAAAAAGAAAGAAAAAAGACAACATTAAGATATAATAGAACCATACCAAATATAAAAACATCTATTTATAAATAGAAAAACTCACAATAAAGAAAATTACCCTTAAATTAGAGGGAGGGTGCAGTAGAAGTAAGAATACAGTGAGTAACAGCGCTGAGAGCAGTGCATTGAAATAATAAAAAAGAACAATAAAATATCGACACACATTAATAATAAGGTATATATAGAGGATATTGTGTGTACAGGTAGAAATGTACAGCAAACCAACATTTTGTTTAACAGTGTAAATAGATAGAGGTTGACGGTAATGGAAATGTGTAAAAGTACAGTAATTCACAAACTCAACCTGAAAACACTGGTGTCAGAAACATGATTCACAGACTGTAGGAACACAGACAAGCATGACTCCCACACCCACATGAAATGGAATGGCCCAAGGCTGTCGATTTTGTGGTTTTCTGTTTGTTTTTCTTGGATGTGTTCTCGCTCACGCAAAAGCACTGAGTTTTCCCAGAGCTCCAGGGGTGCGCGGGGCTCCCTGGGTGCCGCTGCCCTCCACTCCCATCTCTCCCCTCCTCTTAGGGCGAGCTAGCCGTGGTTGTTGGAGGCTCTAAGCTGCGGCGGCCTCCTCCAGCGCTGGCAGCAGGCCTTTCTCAGTCAGGTGAGCCTTCAGGGAATTGAAGATGTAGAGCTGCTGATCGGGACGGAGGGCCAAGAGCTGCTGGATCACCTTGGTGGGGTTAGGGCCCCTGAGAGAAAGTGGAGAAATGCTTAAACACAAATGTACTTAAAGTTTTATCCAGAAAACACTGCCTTAAAATTTTTTTTTTAAAAGGCTTATTTTAAATGCAGTACAGAGTGTGGACAGAAAAGCAGGTTTAATGTGGGGAGGGAGTGGACTTTGGCTTATGCGTCACCTGCTCAACCAGTGGAAATACAGTGGGTTGGTTGATTAGTAACATGTCATGAAGGGTATAAAAAAGATTCCAGCCACGATGAGTCTTTCAGAAAGTTGCGAAGAAACCACTGAACATACAATTATAGAGCAACTAGCATATGACATTTTTCTCTAAATTCATATACAATATAAAACTTGTATGATTTTTTTATTTGTTCTGCAAAGATATATTAAGGTCAACCTTTAGATGAAAAAGTATGCATTTAAAGTAGTGATCAACCAATTTTTTTTGAGCACGTCATATGTCACAGAAGACTTATTCTACTGTGTACATACAGTACCAGGATGTAAACAGTACAGAATGAAAACTGCAGAGACCTGTTGATTCATGTCAGGTGATGCCATGTGTTATGATCCATGCTCATTGTGTGATTTTTGGTTTGCCTCAGGATCTGTGTGGGTGTATGTGCGGAGTGTGGAGAGATGGAGTCTGCTGATTGGTTCTAGTTCTATACTGGACCCCTTGATGGACACAACCGTCTTAGGGTGTTTTCACACCTGTAGTCCTTTCTTTCTTTTTGTAAACTTGTAGTTTTTCCCTGTGGTTTTTTTTCTTTTTTCTTTTGTTGTCTGGTTTGGTTTCACACAGAGAAAAATTGAACTGAACTCTAAGCGAACCCAAACGTGTCCTACAAATCAGCTGAGAATGTTCAATCTGCTTATTGGCCAGGTGTCTGGGGCAGGAGAAACAAAAGTAAATACAGCAAGAGGGTGCTGTGTTCCTGACTACTGGAGAACATGGAGAATTTACGGTTATTTCACAGCTAGCTGCAACCCCGTTGCTGCATACAGAATACAAACGTGGCATAAATTAACCGCACTGCAGTTTATTTGGAACCGCACCGAGAAACAAACCAGAGTTTGATTTAAACGGATTATACACCGCAGGTGTGAAAACACCCTTAAACTCCAGCTGACATTGACCTCAGCCCTCTCCTCATCGCTCGCTCCTGCCCCTGACAGTTTGCTATTTGAACTGAGAGTTTTATATTAATAGCATCAGCGGCAGTTAGAAGTTGAGCCTGAGGGTTTGAAGACTCCCACATCCATCATGCAAATGGTTTTACTAAATACTGATAATACACTGTAAATATTGAGCACCTTATTGGAGATTAGTAGGAGGGAGAGGCCCTTCATGTGAATGCATTGTTCTTGTATTTTTGGAAGCTAAGAGTAGTAAGTTATTGTTTGTTGTTAAACATAGAGAACCAACTGCACAGTACTGCTTAATAAGCCCACCTTAACTAACGTTAGCAGTCACTAAGAGCACTGATTCTCCTCACACCACAGATAAAATCATCATACAGAGCTGTTGCTTCTCCTGATCTTCTGTTCCTGGTCTACTTATTAGCCCAATAGGCTACTAAATGTCAGGCTGTAGTCCATATCTGTAACATTCACTGTATCCACAAAAGTTGAAACTGACAAATCAAGATTTGCAATTCCTCCTGGATGTGCCTTATACAACCCCACTTCACAGAAACTATCCCTTTAGTCTGTGCAGACAGTGATGATTAGCTTACACTAAACTATTATTAGGTTCATTTTTATTACAAGCTCAAACTCTGCTTAAGCAACATAAAGAGCATATAAAGGACAAAGGCTGACAATAAGCAAGATGAAATACATATGGGAAATTTATGCTTACCTAATGAAGCTAGCAATGTAGACATTAACGAATGTGGCCATGAGGTACTGGCAGTCAAATCTGTCCATAATGCCTCCATGACCTGGGATGGTGTTTGCAAAATCCTGAAAGAAGATGACACACAAGCTTAAAACTACAACAGACATGACATTTTGTGTGTGTGTGTTTTAAAAAGCCTTGCTTATATGCTCTGTGGTAGGTTCTTCTCTCTTTTCCAAAACTGGCCCAGAACGAAGTCTCACAATGGCTTAAGCAACACAAACACTGCCTGATAATTCATGTGATAGGCCACATCCACCTTATATGTGGTGACTAGTTCCTGTTGATCCACACCCATACCTTGATTTTGAAAGCTCTCTTGAAGCCGCTAGCAAAGAAGCCACCGAAGGGTCCCACGATGGAGGCAAAGGAGGAGAGAGCAATGCTGTGGATCTGGAACGGATACAGGCGCACTGTGGTCTGTGGAAACAAAGAGGACATGTTACAACATCCAGTGTTGTTGAAACTAACAACTTGGTCCTGACAGTTTGAATAAGATATTGCCTTATGTTTGCTCTAGGTGGGTATAAAACTTTGTATACTCTGTTTCAAGCTGTAACGGGCTATAAAGTTTCCTTTAGCGCTGTTCAATAAAATTCTACAAGCACTGCATACTTTTAATGTCTTGGTGAGAGGACTGTAAGAAGCCTAAATACTGTCACAGCTTGAACAGTAACAGACAGCAACTGAATCTTACCCATCCAGTGACAGACTCCAGCATACTTGGCAGGGCGTAGTCCTGGAGCTGAAACAGCTCTGATGGCTCACAATCCACCTGGAAGCTGTTGGAGTCGTTGTTGAACTCCACTGGACACACAAAGTAACGATAGCCAGCCATGACGTAGGAGAGCTGAGAGGAGAGGAGAAGTTACGCTTCAATCGTGTCAATTGTCACCAACTAACTGGACAGAGATCAGAACTGACTGCTTTTCTGCATTCTCGGCCCAGCCTGTCAGCCTTCCCACATGACCAATTACAAGGGAGTCCGTGCATGCATGTGCAGCATGTGCACAGTGCCGGCACCAGTAAAGCATTAACATGTCATTAGTGTGGAAAATAGTCACTGTGACTGGAGACAACAACAGCTACAGCAAACCCAGTCAGAAACTTAAGACACCCCCACGCAGCTGAACACGGGCATTTTAAAGAAGCTACCAAAGCAAAAGAGGCTAAAGCTAAAGATATCCAGAGCTCAGAGCCAGCTACAAGCAATCAGCCTCAGTGTGAGTCTGAGCCACAAACATTTGTGATGAGTGCGTGTTTAATTTAGTTCAGACAAACACATTGTGTTTGAAATGATTTATTCCAGCAGAACAAAAGTTTCAGAGCTCATTACGCCCCGGAAATATGATACATACAGAAACTGAAGTGATGAACAATGATCCCCTCGAGGCCTATAGGTAAACGATGGGGTGGCGGCAGGGTTAAAACAGCAGACACCCACACAAGGAAGCAGCCGCAATGACATATTAGAGTGAGAGCTGAGAAGATGCAGCTTAAACAGGCATCTAAATCAGGAAGGTGTGGCTGGTATATGACATAAGGAGAGTGAGTTTTTCTGCCGTACACAGCTGATTTTGCTCTATTTAACCGTAATTCATTGTGAGATAAATCCCACTTTGCATATTCAATTGCAAGTAGCTCCTATAGAATGCTACATTGCTAACAGGCTAAAAGGGAAAAAAAAAAAAACCCCACAAAACTCAAATTCACATCCTACCATGATTCCAAAAACAATGGTGGAGAAGAATCCACCGATGAAGCCCTCCCAAGTCTTCTTTGGCGACAGCTGCAACAGCCAGTATCAAAGAAATCACACACCACCATACAGGGCACAACAGCCTTTAGGTGATTTGCTACATGCATCAATAATTCACGATAAACATTATATTAGAAAACATTAAACATTTATGTATTTGCATTCCAGATTTAAGCAGCTTTAAATGTTCAAAATAACCAACCTTGATAAGAGGGGTTCGCCCAAAGAAGAAACCAAACATGTAGGCCATGATGTCATTACAGATCACACAAGAAATGGGCACAATGAACCTGATCACACAAAGAACAGTTTACATGACAGTTGTATGGATATTTGGATTATACTGCAAAATAACTGAATTTTAATTAGATTTAAGTAACTGGATAAGGAGCCTTTAACGTACCAGATCATCCCCTCAAACAGGTTGTGAATGATGAGGTGAGACTGGGTCACAACGATCAGGAGAGTCACATGGGTCCAACCGAACTGTGCAGACAGGCACAAGGATCAAAGTGTAGTTAAATTCATACATTTTTGGACAATGACACAAGCTCTGTAAATTTTGTTTATAATCAGTGTCACGTTGAAGAGTACCTGCTGGTCATGTTTTAGATGGTTTTTATAAGCTTTTGTGTTATGAAAAAAAACTCTGTTACTGTATTTCGATTCAGGTATGCTATTCTTAAGATCACTAATGTCCAAACATAAACTGTCCCTCTCTGAGCCTGGTTCTGCCTGAGGTTTCTTCCTGTTAAAAGGGAGTTTTTCCTTCCCGCTGTCGTCTAAGTGCTTGCTCATAGGGGGTCATATGATGTTGGGTTTTTCTCTGTATGTATTATTGTAGGCTCTACCTTACAATTTAAAGCGCCTTGAGGCGACTGTTGTTGTGATTTGGTGCTGTATAAATAAAATTGAATTGAACTGTGTACCAAGATGTATTCAAGATATATGTTGCACTAACTGTTGAGGAAGTGTTTTGTTGTTTTGTTTTGTTCTTTACATAATTCCACATTTTTATTTATTCAACTGTAACTGACAGCTATTCTTTCATTATTTTAGATTAAGCAGGTCTGGAGATGATTCTACATGTGGCATTTGGAAGCTGTGAGTCCACAAAATGGAGGTCAAAGTTGCTCTCAATGCAAAAGAAACAAGACTTTCATAAGCTGCAACAGCAAAACCAATCCATCAGAGACAGCAGACACATTAGGTATGGCCAAATCTAAGTCGTGCATTATAGAAAGAAGAATGTACTAGTGGGCTTGGAAGCACAGAGATTCCTTCACAACATCCCGGATGATAAGCATATTTGTCAAGACAGAATCTGGTGGAAGCAACAGCTAAAATGTGACCTGACAATACCATCATTCAATCAAAGGTCACAGCAGGGTTTAATGCTGCAATCCTTCTGGCAAGAGAAAATGCTGCGTGTGGGAAAAAAATATATTTTTCTGTCTTGTGTTTCCTCCTTATAAGAAGAACTGATGTCATGTTGCAGGATGCTATTGGTTTATTACCACACACATTTCTGCAGGATCAGTCTCTGACCCAATTCTCCTTTTACTTGAGGGTTTGTATTTTAGCTAGCCTCATCAATAAGCCAGTAGCCTTGAGGCAGGGTGCACAGAGGATGCAGGGCAGCACTTACCATGTAAAACTGAAGGCGGTAATGTTTCTTCACCAAACTCAGCACAAACATACAGAAACCTGCAACAACAGGACGACTTACTTAAGACATACAGACCAACAGCATCTGTAAAGAGGAGGAAACCTCCTCAAGGTCATCTTTGGTGAAACTGATTAAATTTAGCTTGACCTATTTCACAGCATGCCTACTTTAGGATGCAGTGAACAGTTTTTTTACATGACTGAGGAAACGAGAGGATGTTGTAAAGCATAGAATATCTGAGCAAAAAATGGCTTGAACGGAAGTTGACTCAGACATACTGAAGGTGTTGGTTTCCTGGACTCTTCGGACTGACAGTAAAGCTTTTTCAAGCAACACATTAAGATGTACAAGATGACAAAACTCTGCATTTTATGTCACTTCAAATCATGAGCTTCAGAGCGTTTGTGCTCAAAGTCATAATGGATCATTCAATTGCACCTTAAATCTAGTAGGTAAGGCAGTCTGGATGCTTCCTTCCTCCCCACATCCTGTTTGGCATCAGCAAGAAGCTATAGTAGTAACGTATTACTGACTGACACAGAAGTACAGGAAGTGGAACATCTAAAGTTAGCATAGTAACTGAAACAATGAGCTTTGAACTAACAAACATATAAAAACTTGAGACTCATTTTTCCATCAAAGCATGCTTGTGTGCTTCAGCCAATCAGTCAAGTCCTAGTTTACATCCCTTGAAACTCAAATAATGTAATTGAAGAATTTGATATGTATTATTATATAAACCAAAAACGCCAAATTTGCAGAAACATCTACATTTTCTCAGTTCTCTCTCACACACACACACACACACACAGCTGATGTAGCATTCTAAATGCATAAATATGTACACGGCTTATTGCAACTCAGATTCTTTTATTTTATTTGTAAAGAAATTTATTTTTCCCATCTCTTCCATCTCTAATGGGGTGGCTGTAGCTCAGGCGGTAGAGCAGGTCATCTACTGATTGGAAGGTTGGTGGTTCGATTCCTGGCTTCCCCTAGTCTACATGCCAAATATCCTTGGGCAAGATACTAACCCCAAATTGCTCTCCGATGCATCCATCGGAGTATGAATGTGTGTGAATGTACATTAGTTTGCACTTGAGTTTAGAAGTGCTTGTATGAGTGGGTGTGAATGGGGTGTGAGTGGGTGTAAAGCGCTTTGAGTGCTCAGAAGAGTAGAAAAGCGCTATATAAGAACCAGTCCATTTACCATCTAATGTATTTATAAAATGCAGTATTTATAACTGTTTTTTATTCTTTTTAAATGAGCATTTATTCTATTTATATATGTGGATTTTCTGTTAGGCATCTGTTGGTGATAGTAAAGGAAGAATTTAATTGTACAGGGAAACATTTTTCTTTACCGTGCATATAACAATAAAGCTTTGAACAGTTGAATGACACATGGGAATATTACTGATTGTAAATGTATTTTGTCGAGTTGGACTGACCAATCACTGACATCTGTTAAAAGAAATTTGACACATCTTGTTGCTATGACAATATAAACCGCATCTAATGTCCATTTATTTATTGTGCATTTATGTCATGTTCAACAGTTTGATCTAGTCTAATAAAGATTTGTTATAAGTCACTACTGATTAACTTGGAAGAATGTTTGTTGTGGACTGCTGGCATGAAGACGCTACCACAGAATCTTCAGTATGAATTTATGGTTTTCTACCTGTGAGGTAAAGCGCGAAGGAGATGAAGCGGTGGTATTTGCTGAGGATGCGAAGGGGCTCCTCCCTTTGAACCAGTGTGAAGAAATAATCTGTCACGGTCTCACCGTAGAAGAAGTAGTTCACACACAGCAGGAAGTACCTGTAATTCAGAGGGTTGGAGTAAATGCACACATCTGATGGTGTTGTCACAGCAGCTAATCAGACTCCGAATTCAATATGCCAGCGGGGGAAAAAACATAAATACAAATAAATCAACAAGGCTGACTAACTTCTCTTCATGAAAACTGCAGATAGCTAAAAGTTTACATCTGTACATGGAGAACAGTGTTCCAAGAGGTTTTCCAGTTTCCTGGCATAGTGAATATCAGGACTGTGCTAACCATTACACTACACTGTAAACCACTACTGCTACAAATCAAACAGCGCTGATGATTCATTGTAATTCTGCTATTATATCCCAATCAGCTTAATAATCTTTAAGATACTGCTAATTTAAAATAGGTTGATGACAAACCTCAGGACATCTGCAACAAAGTAAAAACATGAGACAATACAATAAGAAAGAAGCCAACATGGACATTTGCTGTTAATATCTGAACTCTGTGTGTGTGTGTGTGTGTGTGTCTCCTCACCAGCTCAATGTCCTGAACCACGGCAGGTCGTAGGAGTGGTACACACTGTAACCAATGGTGATGATTTCCTGGAAGCATTTTATCTGGACACAGAGGACCTGCGTAGATAAAACACTGTGTCAGCAGCACAAAGGCAAAATACTGATAGGGCAAACCAGAACGGGCTTTTGGGGTGGGCAGAAAACATGGCAAGATCAGTCAACGTACAGTAGAAGATACTGGTCTCTTTATCTGACAGAAACGGATGGATATTCCTGGTATTTCTGTCCTTTGAATGCACTGATGAGCAAAACTGTGGATCACACTTGTGTAAATGAGACCACAATAAACAAAACATTATTACAACACTGCTGATTCTCCATTGGCTCTGTTAAACCTCTTTGTAGGGCACCAAATACTCCTCTGTGCAGGAAAAACCCCGAGCACAACTCAGTGTGTGTTTCTGTGTGTGTGACACAGTATGGTGTCCTACTGACACAAAATGGCTGACAGGCCTATTTTCAGGGTATTCCCTGATGACGGAGGCAGCTATCCTGCAAATGATTAGAGAGCCTGGATCCCCTTTAATCCACAATATTATGATTTTAATTTGCATTAAAAATTAACTGACTGTGCTGCTTAAAGCAGTTCTGAACACTAACACGTCCTCAATATATACTCAGTGGGAAAAAATCTGATTCGTAACACAATTCATCTCAATTGAAATAATTTGGTATCAAAAAGCTTAATTTGTCTCGCAAACTATGGCTCTAAAAGTGGAATGACAAATCAAGTCAAGTCAATCAAGACAAGTCAGTAGTTTGTACTCACAATCATCATAAGCACCATGGGGCCCAAGTAGATGATGAAGAAGAAGAAGGAGATCATGGCTAGTGTTAGGATGCCTCGTACCCACCAGTTCTTCCATCTGAAGAAAAGACATAAACAATGGTACTGACAAAATGGCAATACAAAAAAAAAAATAAAGCAACAAGTGAGTTGTATTTTAAACGTAAGCACTACTGAAAGAGCCTGTGCCAAAACTTTTACTTATATTATGTTGTCAAAAAGGCCAAGATGTTCCCTTTAACAAACCATCCTGCTTTTCAGTGATTCAAATCTGTTGTTCAAATATGTGATGAGGAATTCCTTTGTGTGAATCATGACACCTCCACAGTGGTAACACAGCTTACATGCAGTTCAGAAAAAACACGGGCCTCTTGTTTAGGTGGGTGGGTTTAAAATGAGCGCATAGCAACTCATGGTACACAGACAATGGAGGTGTAGGATATCTATAAATAACACGGAGGATGCTCCGGCCCTAGGAAGAGGACGCATCTTTACGGTCATCCTTTTAAAACACACTGAAAACAGCCCGCAGTTTATGTTTCCTTTGATACTCAGCATACCTTGAAGAGAGTCCAGACAGCGCCTTATTTAAAACCTCAGGGGTGTCATCAGGAGGGGCCGGCACCTCTGGGACCCCCGAGTCCACTTTGGACTCACTGTCTGACACCCCATCTTTTTCTGCCTTCAGTTCATTGTCCGAACCCTGACACACAGACAAAAACAGAGAATAAACAGAAAATATGGCTCTGAAAGGGAAGGAAAACAGCTATTCTAATATTTCCATAACAGAACATTTAGATATGTGTTGTTTAATCATAGACCAAGGATGAACTTTGGAGAGTTTACCTTTTCTCTCTGAGCTATCCAGGAATAGGACACATGTCTGTTTTTTACATATTTACAGGAGCAATGAGCTGGTGCTGTGGTCACGCGATAAAATATCTGAGTAAGTAGTCTTTTGGTACTTTCTGCCCAACACTCATATGACACATCTGTGACACATGTGACACAAACAAAAAACCCCAACACCACCTTTACCGTTTGAGTTGAGTTGAAAATTAAACAGATCGTACCCAAAATGATAACATATGCAACTCTAAAAACTCCCCACCCCGCGAACACTTTATTACCATTATTGTATGAAAACCAGGCTGGGTAGAATTAATAGTATGTAAACCTGCACAGATGTTTTCAGTTCTGCTAGTTACTCAGGTTGAGGTGAGGTGGTGGTTGTGAAAACACCACACAATTTTAAAATAGCAGTGAAGTGGTTCTTCTCTAACAGTTTCAGTATAAAAAAAAACAGTCTTAAGCTACACATAATGTGTCTCTCGCTCGCTCACAAAACCTTAAATACATGTGGACGAATCACCTGATACGCACAGATGACATTGCATGCCCACATTTTGAGACTAATTTAAAGCTGTCAGCTTCACACAGATCCACAAATGTGTACAAATCATTGCGTGTGAATCATATCGTACGCATTTGCAACCCTTTGAGACATATTTCCCTTCATATTGAAAGAATACTTTTTCCATGTTCACATAAGTGTCAGAATGGCAGATTTATCGCCAGATCCCTGGCTCCGAAGTACAGATACCTCTGGCTAATGTTTAGTGTTCTGAGTTTGGCTCGTGGCTGGTAACTAGCTTTCTGGTCTGGGTCCATTAGACTCTCTTTTGTCTGCAGTAGCTACCACTATAAACATACTTTTCTTTTTCTCACTCAAACTTCTGCAACAAACTTTGTGCTGCAGATGTTACTCTCACTTGCTGTAGCACACACACTGCAGAGAGGCGTGATCCTCTTCTCTCTCCCGAGAGAGATGGATGGATGGATGGATGGATGGATACTAAATGTCAGTTATTGAGTTATTGTGCAAGAGGAGAAATACAAAGCAACAGAGCAATGTTTTCTGAGAAGTGGTTTAGAGCGAACAACAAATTTTGTTCAGGGTGTGTCTGTGTATGGAAAAAAACAGAAAAAAAACAGCAGCAGCTTCATCTGAGATGAACATATTATGATTAATGGACTGTCAGTGTACAGCCGTGTGTGGGAGGCTAAACACTGCTCCAAATCATCTCCATCCATACTGTTGATTTCTCAAAACCATCTGTTTGCTAATGAAGGCCTGCCTACAACACTGACTGATCTTTATCCCCCCCATGGCAGCAATGCTGAAAAAAATATGGATGGCTAGAGCTCCTGTGCCAATAATAGAGAGGTTTGTTTTAAGGCAGTTTGTTCTTTCACTTCTCCTTCACCCCCTGCTGCCCTCTCTGCTGCTGGTGACCAAATAAGGCCTGGAGTTGTCACATCAAATTCACCCAGCAGATGGCTGACATGTGGTTTTGTGACACCAACTTGGTCTCACATTTCCTAATTTGGCAAATGATCCATACTACAGTACTGCAGCTGGATATTTATTGGATTAAAAACAAACAAATAACAACGTGTCTTTAAAAAAAACAGCTGGTATACTGGACGTTTACATCACCAAATATCTATATCAGTCGGGCTCCGGCTTTAATACGTAATAATACTTCTTGATAGGCATGCATCAATCATATATTGATATTGATATCAGTCCAATATGAACTAGCGTGATCGGACATTTGGTGACATGTTGGTGAGATGTTCTATTTAATTCAGTTTCACTTTGTTCTACCTTTACTTAGCCACACAGACAAGATATAGATACCTCTGCCAAAACAGCGAGGAAGAGACGTGAACAATATCAGGCTCAAAACATTGATTTGGTAACTTTATAAAATAAAATGTAGCAAAAAAATATATCCTAGAATATAAATTGACTAAATCAAACGATCAGTTAAATGATAAATGAAAACAGGACCAAAATAAAAAGCATTAAAAATGTATTCACCTAATTTATCTCCTCTAGTCTAACCACAGCACTGTGTGATATTTGAAGTCACAATAGTTGCTCCTTTCCTCGTCTCAGTCTAAGTGCACCTCATTTTACTGCTCCTCATACACAAGTTACATTAGCAGTGGGGCATCCAGGAGACAAATGAAGTCAAATAATATTAATGGAGTTGGTTGTAACAGGTTATTTTACTATAGATGCAATAAATACTTATAAGAAACACTGAAGAGACACAGACACACATGTTAGAGAACAACGAGAACATTACGAGTTCATTAAAAATCCCTACTTTTTCTGTTATTCAAATCAACATATTGATACTAAAAACTTGGCTCAAGATAAATAGTTCCTGTGAGCAAGAACTTACTCAAAGTAGAAAAGGTTCTAATTACAAAATACTGTTCTGTTAAGTTTGCAAGCTTTTTAAGAGAGATTTAATCCGGAGGGTGGGGATCACATGTTTCTGTTACTGTTGTGAAGCAAAATAGTGATTCCTTGATTGGCTGCATCATGTTTGTTACAAGCCAAATATATATTTAAAAAAAAAAACATTGTATGTTTTATAAGACTTAGAAAATGTAATTAAGTTCCCTTCAAATTATATGAAACAGTCACTAGTGTGCACTGTCACCCAGAAGTCAAAACCCAGTGTGCAGAAGCACACACAAGAATCCACATACACACAGGCCCATTCTCCTTTTCCTGGTTTCTATGGAGACAATATCCGTCATTCAGGATGCTTGAGTTAAAAATAGACGCTCCTTTCACATAAACACTCCTTCCCTTTTATGTTGTCTTGCACATCTGGGCGTTTTTTTTTTCTCCTTTAAACTCTAACTGATTAGAAAAACCTGCTTCTGTCAGCCATAAAAGGCCATTTTTATTTGGATCTTACAGTTTTCATGCCAAGAGGAGAGCGATTCCTTCATGGGGAGGCAAATACAAAAGTGCAGGCTTGTGATCTAGCTGCACCATGCTGGAAAGTAGCCAAAGAGGACAACTATGATCAAACAGTTTAAACTCTACTGACGTCATCAAGGCACTGCAGCTATACCATGAGGTGTATTACTGGTTATGTAACCTAATCAAAGACTGAAGCATTCATGCGCTTGTGAACTGAATTTCATGATATTTCAAATTATGCAATCCACCATAAAACTACCTCAACAAAAGCAGTTGTCTTTAGAGCAACTTTTTACTTAGTAAGATCACTGTTTCTGGATGGATATCCACGAGATCCAACATCAACCCAAAGGCATCAATCTCCACCGTATAGGGTGCGTGATATTACATAGTTACCAATGTTTGTCGACATGTGCGCATCACCAGGCTAGACTTTTTCAAATGAACCCTGGTTCTGCTCAGGCAAACTACTGATAAATAGTGCAAATAATCTGGTTGGGTATTCTGTATTGTCAGTGTTAATTTCTATTATTTCAGCAGAGATGGACATAAAATGGATACTTTTGTATCAGAATTGTAGCATTATTATTATCGAAAAATAATACAAATTATTCACCTGATTGCACAACTGCAAGCTCAAGGTCATGAGGTAGGCTGCTCTTAAACAAGTCACGGCAAAAAAGTAAATAATAAAGAACACGTTAAACCAGTCACAGTGCACTTCCCTGAAAAATTACATTAGCCTGTGTGGCTCGCTGTGAGGATGTCACCAATGCTTCCACTACTTTCTCCAACTGCTTTCAGCTACTCACCAATTTTCTGTAATTATCTCGTCCTAGATATCCGCACTTCTATCACCACGCCCCTTTCTTCATTCAATGACACGCATAGTCCATGTTGACAACACAAATGTTGCTTTTATTTCCCTCTGAATGCAACAACTTAATAACAGTTTGTTCAGAGAGCTTAATTATAATATCGTGCTACCCATCAGTCTACGACGCGAAGCAATTGTTGTTATTGTAACTACTGCTACTAAACACTTAGCCTACCAGGGCTCGCGAACATCATCGCTCTCGGTCATAACAAAACAAAATTAAAAATAAATAAATAAATAGACAAACAAAATAACACGTTTAGCTAACGCTGCTGCCGAACATTTAACATCGTTGCTAGCTCATAAAGGGCCAACATGGAGACCACCATCGCTTATTTACCTCTGTGTGCAACAGCGTATGTGGCTAGCTTGCAGCACGCCTTACGAAATCTAAGTTTATTATTTTACGATTTTCTGGTAGACTGCTTAGCATTACAGAAAAAGCGTGTTCAAATGTATTTAAAGGGTTTTTGTTGGACAAGAGCCGCTGTTGTACACATCGGCACAACGTAGGTGAAAAGGGCAGCTCCAGAATCGGTGAAATTTGAACTTTTGCATTTGGTTTGCTGTTGTTTTCGCAGCGAACGAACACACAGGAAGACAGTATGTACCAATCAGCCAATCAAGTTTAAAATTCGAGTAGTTTGGCGGATGGTTTGTATAGCGTCTTTCAGATGCTTTTAACAGCTTTTACGTTATAAGCTGCTGTTATAAGTGAAAATTGACGACTGCCTTGTAAAACTTATACATGCCGTATTATTCATTCTGATATGACCTTTCTTGGTCACACCAGTCACAGTGTAACGGGAATTTCAAATCGCTAAGTGGCTAACTAGCGTCAGGACCGCTAAATGGCAGGACTGAGTCCAAGCTAGCGTTACCTTGTCCTCTGACGGCTGCTGCTGAAACGTAGGCTCAGTGTCTTTGGGTCCACGGTGCCTCAGCTCTGCCATCTTAGCGGGTCGTGACCTGACAACAACAGCGAAGGTCCTGCGGCTCCCACAAACAACCTCTTTTTTTTATTTAGAGACTGACACCTCCTCTGCTAAGCTCCTAGCTAGATTTTTGCCAACAGCACTTTCCACCCAATTCACGATCATTCACTTCCTGTTTTCAAAATAAAGGTCCATATTGACTACCCAACATAATGTTACCATGGCATTAGCACCAAATATTAATGGTAATATTACAATTTATGCAACATCTAACTGTTTCGGGATTGCTTCAAGAAGCTGACCTTTTATTATTCTTTGCGTTTCTTTCGTCTTTACTGACAACCTTTTAAAAAAAAATGTTAACAATAAGATTATAGGAGATGCTTGAAACTACTCTCAACATCAGCTGGTAAACCTCCAGGCTTTATTAACTTGATATTTCTGGAAGTTTCATGTTGTTTCATGTTGCCCAAATATGTAGTGTATATACCAGTATTGATTTGTAGAATACATCAACGTTGTATCTTCAATTTTTTTCCTGTTTATTTTGGTTCGTTTAAAAGGTTTATTTGTGTGATATTTGAAAATATTGCCCCTGTGCAGCTATGCCAAGTGAAAACTGTGCGCGCGTGTGTGTGCTTTTATGGTGAAATTATAGCTAATGTTTACTTGTCTTTGGGCTAGCTTGACCTTTCCAGCAGAACTCCCTGATGTCATTTTAAAGTGTGGGTTATGTTCAAGAAAAATAACGTGTATGGCATTTAGAGTGCTACAGATGTAATTAATGATAATAATAATAATAATAATAATAATAATAATAATAATAATCATGATGAAAAGCTCAAGAGGAACAATATTTGAGCCTTTTATACCAGGACATATATTCTTAGTTTAAATTTCTTAATAATAATCTTGCAGAGGTAAATGTAAGTTTGACTCAGTGATATTACTAATGCAAACGTTACAACAGTACAGTTGTAGTGAAAAGAAAAGTAATTAATTAAAATGATCTAAATGCAAACTGAGATGAAGAACAGTACATGACATATTACATCTTGTCATTATTTATTTGACAAAAACTAAGCCAAAACCCAGTGTGGCAGTGTGTAAAAAAACTAAGTACATTACCATTACTCAGTGGCTTGTACAACCATTTTTCCCACAAAACAATGTACACAGTGTTCATCCCAAACAACACAAAGTTGCACATACCGTGGTCTACATATACAAACAACAGAAGAATGTACTGAATACAGTTACAGTCAAAACAAAACAAAAAAACAACTATGCTGCATCCTCTCTTCTGTTTCAATCTGGCCACAGCACCTCATCCAAATCACAAGCAATGTTTGCTCTGGCCAAGCAGCGGGGGAAATATCGCTTAGCATGGTGAATCCAGCCACGAATAGTACCATCTGCTATATTTCCACATGCATCTTCCATAGCTTGGAGAAGGGGTATACATGTGTGTGGATTTTGGTCATACACTTTCCATCTCCCCTTCATGCCATATACTTGCAGGTGTCATTGTGCACAATAACAGTCCACTGCCCTTTCCATCAAAGTGATGGATATCTACATCTTTACTGTGTAAGGTACTTTCACATGGACACAACCTCATTTCTAATCTCCTAACAAAACAGAAAGTTGATGCCGGCTCTCCTCCCTTGAGACAAATGGACAAAATGTATCAGGAGCTCCAACAAAAGCTCGATGAAGCGCTGAAAAAAAATAAAGAAATTCTTGATGAAAACAAACAACAGTACATGAAGCAAAGAGACATGGAGCACAAACTCAAAGACATGGAGACACAATGCAAAGTACTGCAAATAAGACTTGATAAAACACTGGACAGAAATGAACAGTTATGTCAAGAGAAAGAGCAACTCCAAGAAAGACAGAACGAAATGGATCAAAAGCTTCAGAACACCGAGGACCAACAAAAAAACAATAAACGACGCCAGCCTGACGTAAAGATTATTAATGAGGGCTGGGGAATAATGTTTGGTGAAGCCCGGGAGAGGATTATGAACTTGACGGACCAAATCAAGGAAAAGAACGCTGATCTCCACCAAATGGAAATAAACAATCAGGAGCTCCGAGGACAGGTCAGTGCAGCGTTGGAAAGAAATGAAGAAATTCTTGATGAAAACAAACAACAGTACATGAAGCAAAGAGACATGGAGCGCAAACTCAAAGACATGGAGGAAAAATACAGAGTGCTGGAAATAAAGCTTGATAAAACACTGGTCAGAAATGAACAGTTACTTCGAGAGAAAGAGCAACAGCAACAAAGACAGAAAGAAGAACAACTTATTCTCCAGGACTTTGAGAGGAAGAATCTAAAACTGCAGGAATTTTCTAAAGAAATGAAGGACAAAACAACTGAACTGCAAGCAGAAAAGGAAAAACTGGGAAAACAATGCTCAGAGATGCAGAGTAGGATCGATGAAATGCTGACGAAAAACACAGAACTCGAAGAACTTAAAGAAGCTTAAAGAAAAACAAGCAAAATTAGACGACGTGGAGCAAAGATGCAAGAAACTTGAGAAACAAAATGCAGAAACAATCGATGAGCTGAGAACCCTCATCCTAGAGAATAAAGCACTCGTGGAACAGCAAGTGAAAAAGAAGAAAAAACACTTCCG
>VUQG01015255.1:0-25687 GCA_015106755.1 Etia nguti
TCATGAGAATTTGCATAATTAAGATTAAGGAACTGACCTCCCAGCCCATTGTTCCTTCAGTGGGCTGGTTTCAGTCGTTATGCAAATGTACTGTTTATAAGATTGGGGAAACCTGCAGTCAGCTGAGACTGAAGAAGTCACTTGGATGAGTGACGAAACGTTTCTCCCACAAAACGCTACGTCCAGATGAACAGAATCAACTTTTGGAGATTTACTTTCCTGGATGATTGAGAATGCATCAAGACGTAGTTAAAGAATTGAAAAGGGGAGGGAAGGTGGGGCACGTAAACGAGAATGAACAGCTTATAGAACTGGGGGAACCTATATAGATGAGAACCAGGAGCGTGTTTGGAGGCGTGGTCCCGCTCCTGAAATTCCGATACTTAATCTCCAATTATTTGTTTCTCCATATTTAGAAGGGGTTTGCCTTTTTTATCGTTACAATCTCAAAAAATAGTAAAAAAAACCCCAAAACAAAACAACAAGCTGGTTGCAACAACACACAGAAGGTGTGCTTCCTGAGTCACACAGGAAAAAAGAGTGCCAACATCCAAGTTAAAATTGAGAAAATACTCAATTCTAACCTTGAAAAACAAGTTTTGAGAAATCTACAACTTTTGTACATGTGATAAAAGCTGATAATTTTCACTGACCCTGAGAGGTCATGTGAAATTGCAGTAGTCTGTAACATGACTGGCTTTTTAAAATATAAGAATGAGCGGGAGTTAGGAAAATCCACTTTGCTCATTTCCAGTATTCTTATTCTTGGGCTCCACTAGTGTAACTCTGCATGATTCACATTTCAGTATAATCTTGTTTTATCTAATGCCTGGCCTCTGTCAACTTTAGGCCCGCTTTCTTGTGATTTGATTTCATCAACTGGGCACATCAGGAGGGTCGGGCACATCTAAAGCTGTGCACCTGAGATTACCACATTAATGATATCGGATATATAAGGAAATGCATAATATGTTTTCCTTTAATAAAATAATACAGGATAAATCAAAATGAGCAGTATAATATATCCATATTAAAGTGCGTCTAACCGATGTAGTAGAGGTTGTTGGAGCTTTTATTGAAGTACCAATCTCCGTTCTTGTTGTTGCTGAAGCTCAGTGGCGTCAATGAACCGTTTCTCCTGTCGATGATCTGAAAACTGTCTGGACTCTGGGTGAAGTTGTGGTTGACGATGACGTACTGGTCCGGCTGTATGCGACAAACATCAGTGTTTGAGAAGCCCTATATCATATTTGACACACTTTACTCGCGTGTTCTTTGATGTGATTACCTTAAAACTGTAGAATTTTCCGCTGTAAGTGATGTTGGTCACGTAATCCACATTTTCAAAGTACCAGTTGTACGTCTGTCTAGAGGGCAGCAAGGCCATCCATCCAAACGGATGAGTTAGTCTCTTCTTCAAAAAGGGGACCCTGGAGCTCCCTGAGTTTAATATAAGAGACAGAGCACACATATTTATATGTTTGGCATATGTTTATATGTTAGGAGGTTTGCATTTATTAATGCACAATAATTGTCTAACATTTCCTGCAAAGATATAATATTATTCTTTGCTTATATGGCGCACAGTCTCTCTGTTACGTGCAGTTTGTTCCTGATGACAAAACCAATATTTAGATTCATCCATTTCCATTTTGTTGTAAAATGTTTACTGTAGTTCCTACTAAACACCAGTAGATGTCAACACAGGTAAGAAAACCAAAACAAATTGCAGCTTCTTCTACAACTATATGAGATCTGAAAGTAGCGAATACAGTTTTTTATACCATGTGAGTTTGTTAGGATGACGTTCTTGGCCACCAGAGAGCTCGGGGAGGGGTTGTTAAATGCCAGACGGTGGAAGTTAACGGTTTCGTCGCACACAGCGCTGGGGAAACCCACGCTCCACTCGGCACTCTGGGAGCAGTGAGCAGGGTCCAGCAGGTCGCTCATAGGCACAACTATATGATTTATGCTTCCTGAAAATAAGCAGAAAACCGACTGAAGCGCCAAAACATATGAAGAACATACACATTGACATTTACTTTAAAACAATCAGAAAGAGTCTTGCTACAAAACATTCTAATAGAGGAACAGAAGTGTATCAAGTGTTAATGTGATGCTTAAAATATCCTTAAACAAATACACTGCTTAGCTTTGGTTGATTATTAAATGCATAATGAAAAAGTAACAGAATATTTGAATTACTTCTTTTTTAATTGGCATTTTTTAAAACAAATTTCTGAAAAAATTAGTTAAAGATGATCTTTGGTAGGCTTGTATACCTCTTACATGACAAACTGAACCTTTACACACGTATAAGAGAGACAATGTTGAGAAAATAAAATCACTAAAGATTACCTGTGAGGGAGCCATCAGTATCCACCAGCTGCACTTCATGCTCCCACCTGAAGCCGGCCTTGTTGGGTGAGTTCATGTACTGGATGCCACTGAACCTGGCAGCCCAACCACCACAGAGCTCCACACACACCCCGACGATCGAGGTTACCCCGATGGCTGCGCAGGAGCTGCGGTTGAAGTTGATGAACTTGCTGTTAATGACGCTCATGCCGTCGTCGAAAGGCAGGATGACGCCGCGGTGCGTGCAGAAGTCGCTGCCCAGTCCGAGCTTGTCCACGTGACCCACGAAGGTGCTATTGGACACCGTCGCCCCGCCGTCTTCTCCAAACCCCTTCACAGCCCACTGAAAGATACGCTTGGTTTCGATGCCTGCTTTTTCATTGTTGACCATTACAAAGTTGTTGAACTGCACGGCGCCTACATTGACCCACTCAGCACCCTTATCGCAGTTCCAGGTGGTGAGAGAACGGAAGACAGCGGGCTCGGGGATCGAAGACTGGCACCCTCCGTTCTTCATGGGGAAAAACTCTTGGAAGATCCAAAGTCCAAACCAGCCCTGAGAGTGCACAGTGTTGTTGTAAAACTCACCAAGGGGAACTCTCTTCTGGCAGATGTTTGGGTCGTAGGAAGGGCCATCGGGGTGGTCATGCATGCGGTACCAGAAGCCAAAATGCGTTCCCCCTGCAGCGGCGTTGTGGCGAATGATGTTATTGGGATTTGTGACCCAGTAACCGGCGGGAGTGACGTCATCATTTAGCAGGCTGGTGCTTTGTTTGACAAACACAGCTAGGTTGTACTGCAGGATGTTCTGTGTCTCAATGCCGTCCTCAATGAAGAAGGCCCCGCCCATGATGTTGTAGATCACATTGTGCTCCACCAGAAGCCGGTGGGTGTTGTGGATGGTTACGGCCCTGTTGAAGGTCTGATGAATCGCACAGCCTCTCACGTACGACTTGTAACTGATGTCTCCCATCAGATGCCAGTGGATGGGATAACGTCCCAACCTGAAGGCCTGTCCAGCATGGAAAACCTGCAGAACAACAGCACAAAGACTTCAAACTTTTAACACACTAAAAATAATTTAAAAAGATACCATAGTATAGAAAGGTTTAGAAAATGAAAATAAATTTTACCTCAACATATTCCAGTCGGCCAATTGCAAGATTCTCACTTGGTCTGGGGGCGTGGAACATGATGCAACCGCCAAACTGATCGCTGCCGGCCTCCTCTCCAAACCGTCCTTGGAAACATGTCTGGGTGGTAAACTCCCCTGAAAGTCACAGAAGTGCAAAAATGTATTAAATACAGTGCTGCTCTTGTCTCAGAATTAGTACGCAGATACAGCAGAGGAGGGTTCAAGCCATATATACAGAAAAATATTTTACTTTAAGGATGACAATAACAAAAAAAACAAAAAAAACATCTGATGTGTCTGAAGAAAATCCTCATCCACCATTACAACTAAGTACCTGTGTTGAAGCCGTCCGGGCAGGCTTTGATCTTGTCATTCCATTCTTGATTCTGTGAACCTCGCACAACGATGTTCCTGGTGAGGAGCCCCACCTCAGCTCTGCCCTCAAACACCGTACCATCAGGCAGCGTCACGGACACCCCGAGGTGAGTGTAGTTCAGCGGTTCGGTCAGAGTGAGAGCCATTCCATCAGCCGACACAGCGGCGATCCTCCTCACCTCGTTCTCTCCTTGACTGTGCCTGGAATGTAAACAAATGTTTTTAAGCCCTTTAAGCCCTGCTCCTGCTGTCCTGTGATTAAAACTAATCAATGACTTCTTTTTCTGAATGCATAAAACAGCTTTTCAATGGTGTTTAACCCTCCATTCTTTTGATTGTCAGCAGATCCTGGCACACATATCCCAGCTATCCAGGTTAGCAAAACCAGAGAATCATCCAAAGCCAAGGAATGGGAGCGGTGGCAGCTACTGCTACTCGGCTAAACCATGGAATTTAGCTTTTAGCAGGGCTAGTTTATTTTGTTGTTCTTTGCTTACTACATTACTACACACACATTCCTTATTACAGTAAAAAAGTTAACAAAGTGTTCTCTTTTTTAAATATAGGCAACTAGAGATGTTGATTCAGTGTTATTCTCACCTGCTAATCACTGCAATTTTACAACATTTTGTTGTCCATTTCTTTTCACTATAAATTAAACATTTCAACTAAATGCCTGCAGTTTCCGTGTTTTGGCTTTATAGCTCAGATAAATAACTTGGATTTATGCTTTTATGAACACGTCCTCAGCAGTACCTGTGTCCAGTGGTGGCAATAACGATCTCATCTCCTACTTTCCACGTCACCGCCTTCATCAGGTTCAACGTTTTTGATCCACTGTTTGCTGTTTGGGCCAAGTGGGTCCAGGGGACTGGTACAGGAATACCTGATTTTAAAAAAAAAATCATTTTAAACTTGAGCAACTATTACAAAAGTGGTCCCCTCGGGGGTTATTATTTGATTATTATCCTGGTCCCTTAGAAACAGATGAGGTTTCTAAGCTTACTACTACATGATATTATTACATGACATGCAATGCGTGTTTTTGAAATAACTGGGTCAAAGCTATTTGAGGTTTCTGTTGCTGAACGCCTTCTTTTTCTGGCTCTACATGATACGATTGTGCACCTCAGATGTAAAAGAAGTATTATTTATTTAATTATTTACTTCAGTAAATGTAGGAAAACAACATTAAAATCCAACTCCGCTATTCATTTTAATGAGTGACAAAGTTCGTGGAATTATAAGCAAAATGTCACATCTGTATTAACGCATAATCAGTGTTTTTTTTGCATATATACAGAACTATCTTAAATAAGATCCAAAAAAATAGTAAAAGAAATTAGTTCTTAGAAAACGACAGAACAAATCAGGATGGGGAACTTGATTTTGGGAAATTCTACAAGATGTCTTCCAGTGATAGCAGATTAAAATATTTCTACTATTCTACTTCTCTTTTAAAAGGAAACCAAAGTTCTGAAAAGAAATTTAATGTTCATAAATGTGAGAGGAAAAAAGACAAACTGCCTTTTCATATCCCAATACATGAAAAGTAATTAGAGAGACATTTTTCCAGTGTATCACATTATTTAATCTAACTCTATAACTTTATGTGTGTGTATGAATATAAATATGTGTGTGCATACCATGGAGGTCCAACACGCCCTCTCTGACAGCCAGCGTCTTGGCTCCATAAACAGGAAGTTCAGGTGAACGCAGTTGGCCGTGGAGCGTGATGATTGCTTTGTGTTGGAACGGCGCCCCCTCCTGTCCGATCTGGAGTCGACCGCCGTCGGTGATCAGGATGTTTTCTGCCTGCAGCTCGATGTCGGCTTCATCGAACACTAACGTCCCTCCTGGATGTAAAAAGAACTTGAGTTTCTCTGACGGTTTGAATTTCATTCCATTTTTTTATTTTAATATTTTCCAAATTTTTCCAACAGTTTTCCAAATTTTACATTTTCACAAACACTGCATCCAACATAATTAACTTTTTACACAATGTCCGCATGTAAAAACACACGTTAAGAAGTCACTTTTGCACCTTGAATAAGCAGCATTTTGAGCACAGGTGTGCTGGTGTCCAGCAGGATGGTCTGGCCTTTAGTAATGACAGCAAATGTGCCCTCCTCAGGTGGAGACAGACCTCCCCACGTGAACCTGGACGACCACACGTCAATGTAGAAGAAATCTGCGTTGTCCTAAAGAACAAGAAAAAACACTTGATGAAAATATCTAATCAGGAACAATGAAATCAGTCAGACAGCACTTTTTCCGTCCTTTGAAGCAGCGTAACTTTACTAAACACAAACAAATCCACCTCACCATCTTGGCGATGCCATGGTTTCCGATGCTGACTCTGACTTTGGTTTCCTGAGACTGCCTCTGAGCGTTGGTCACGCAGATGATGTGCGTGCTGTTGGCGGACTGCACGTCACACGCCGACTCTGCGATCGTCACGTTGATCTTGTTAATGTCAGTGCTGTAATATGGGACGGGGAGTGAACACGAGCAAGATTTATGAAGAATCAAGAGAAACAGACTGAAGAAAACCTATTATAATCATTTGTAACTCTCTTTTTACCCAGGGACCTCCTCAGCAATATTTCTTTAAGATCAACTCCCAGTTTGCCCAATTTTTCTAAATGGGAAATGTCTGGAAGCCAGCCAAGGGGCAGCACCTAGTTCTTGTGAGTTTTACATTGTTTAAAAAGAGCTGATGGCAGATGACTGTGTAAAATACACAAAAACATGGCCCTTAGTGATAATGAATATGTGTGCAGACACTAATACAGTCCATTATGTGTCAAACATGCTCAACAAAAAAGCAGTATTTGTGATCTATTATTCAGGATTGGAATGCCTGTGTTCCTTAGTAGAGAAAGTGAAAGCAAAAGCAGATATCTTTCGTCGCCTGAGCAATTATTCTTAAACAGTGATCCATGCACGTTGGGCGTGTCTCTCAATTGATGGATATGTTTTCTTCCTTTGCTGTACCTGAAACCAGAGCCGGTGATTGTGAGCCGGGTGCCTCCAGCAGTGCCGCCTCTGCGAGGAGAAACCTGAGTGATCACTGGAGTCAGCTGAGATTTATAGGTGAAGCCGTTTGACACGTTGACCGCATCATGCGGGTTAATGACAGCAACAATGCAGCTGACCTCTGACTGAGTGCCTGCAAGGATACAGGACACACACACACACGTACACACACAGACAGACAAATCACGCAACAACAAAAGTTTCAGATGTCTCATCATCCATATCAACTTATCTTCTTATCAAATGTGATCATTTTCTGCCCTCTGACAAGACTGACAGCATTCCTCATAAGCACAGTCTGTCTCCTTTAGGGACTTTAGGGAATTCAGTTGGTGTCTTAAACCAGCTATTGACAACTACTGATGTGATAATAAGTATTTTATGTCCCTAAAAACACATACAGTACTTTAAAAGGTAAAAAAAATTAAATTTAGCTTGTCAGAGACATTTTTTTTTTTTTAACTAGTTTGTGTTTAGTAGCTACTAATATTATTAAAGCTGTGGATCTGGATTTTAGAAGTAAAGGAGTGGTGAACTTTTTGTGTTTGGTAATGTAAAAGTGGTGCTCAGAATTTTCACACTGCACAACCTCTAATTTGTAACAATCTTAGTTTAATTGTTTGTGAAGCAGGATTAGATCAGCAAACTCTTGTAGGTTCAGTTTCCCTGTAAAAATCATCTTCACTTTCATTTTTGGAACAACAGACCAGAGTTTAAATTGTGACCAGGGCATACATCCAGCAGGGATTCACAGGCTAGCCCAGATCCCACATTGGTTAAGCAGAGTTAAGCGTCACCCCCAATGTGTTTTAGATGAGAAAGGTACATTAAAGCTAATGAATGCCTCTCTATGCAGCTCATAGAGAGGTGGAACATGGGCAAAGCAGCACTAGGTGATGTAGAAATTACCTCTTCACAATGTGCAAACCCACATCTCTGCTACATAATGTCTACCACTAGCCACAAAGTGTGATACACTACTGTGCTGTCGGGGTAATGTGTCTTTTTTCCAAGTAATGGAAAGAAATGTTCAAAATACACCGCAGTACATTACTTAATAATAGCAACGTTTATAACCCTAGAAATCAATCGCTGTGCATGCCATAGCTGCATTATACAGCATCCTCAGTGTTTAACACATTTTTCAAAACTCACATTTTATTAGTGATTTTAGTGATTGAGATTTTGTCATCTGCATGATCATCTGCTTTAGGTAAAACTTCACCAGACTTACTGTTGTGAGGTGGAGACTGGCAGTACAGATGGGTGGATGTGGATGTTTCTCTGTGAACCCGGCATTCCTCCCCACAGATCAGCACAGTGGAATTGAGTGGATCAAACCCAGAGCCCTGGATGGACAGCAGCGCACTGCCACCGAAACTACCTGAATGGCAGATTAAAGGGAAACAACTCATTCAGTAAGCTAATAAAAAACTGATTAGAGGATCAAAAGAAATGAAGGGATACAAAAAAGATAAAAGCTGCACAGTTTATATTACTGTGAAGTATTTTGAGACAACATGTTTAAATGATGAGTCAGGTTCTTCTTTTATTTGATTCCTTTATATAAAGGACTTAAAAATAATAAAAATGATCAGAAAAATATAATTATTTCTTCCTTTTTTATGTAATTAACTCTATACCGTCACACAGCTGCAACTCTCACAAAAATTCTAAATGCATCTAGCATTGTTATTCACGACAGTGGGTTCTCTCCCTGGAGATATCATTTGTTCGGTTTTCTTTATTCTGTTTACTTTATTGCTTTATCTTGAATACAAAAGGAAGGAATGTTAGATATCCTTCAAATTAAGTATCCCCAGTAAATATGGATTTATGTATCTACAGAAAAAAATGATTAGGTTTTATTTTTTTATTTAATGATTAAGTCTGTCTGTGTTTTCTTGTTTTTCTTTCTCTCAATAAGATTGATTAAATAAAATACAGATGAAAAGACAGTTTTAATAGTGCTTACCCTCACTGGGCTGCACACTGCTGAGCGTCAGTTCATACTTGAACATGACTCCTGACTGGGCATAACCTTTGACCTGGTGATGCAGCATGACTGGGTACGTCCCCCCTGGATTGTCTCCTGCGGTGAACTGGACCTGTGTGTTGGAAACAGTGGAAACATTGCAAAGGACGCCATTTATGGTGACGGTGACGAGCTTAGAGTCATTGCCGAAGCCTGAACCTCTCAGGGTGATAACGGACCCGCTCGGCCCTGCAGGAAATAAACAAAGAATAGAATAGAATTCAACTTTGTTGTCATTGCACATGTCACAAGTACAAGGTATGAAGGTATGTTATGAATATGCTGGGAGATGAAGAAACTATATAAACAAAGAACCTGAGACATGACTCGTTGCTTTATACATGAAAAGACATCATTTATTACAGTACTGAATGACACATAAATCTATAAATGTCATGAGCTGGAATAATATTTGATCTCTTCAGTAATAATAATGATACATTAAGGTAAATGAGACTGAACCAATTCCCAATTTTCAGTGACTTTTTTCTGTATTGTTCTATTTTACTTAATTTCACTGAATCATCTTGCACAATACTGTCAGTGTTCTTTAACTAGACTGCAGAAACCATCTGTCCAGTATTGTAGCCCCTGCTTGTTATCTTTCTGTCATCATAGTTACCTGTGGTGGGGCTGATGGAGCTGATGACAGGAGTGTGGGCGGTGGAGTAGGTGAAGTTGAGAGGAGGATACTCCACAGAGAAGACCTGCATGATGACCGTCACCAGCCCCTTACTGTTAGGAGGCGTCAGGCAGATAAGACGACCCGGCGTCACCTCCTGAATCTTGCATGGTTTCCTACCGACCATCACGCTTGTGTTCCCTGGAGCGAAGCCATTTCCTGTGAAGGCAAGCGACGTTCCTCCTGCCAGACTGCCCACGTCGGGGTTCAGGGTGGCCTGTGCCCTACTGCTTAGGGTGACCTGACCAGAAGCGAGGCCTTTGCTTCTCACAATCACTTTGACTGAGTGGTCACCTGCAGCCAGAGCGCTGACTCTTGCACTGACGTTGCCATCGGTCACGGCGGTCACTTCTAGCTCTGTCAACCCAGCAAAAACTACCACATCATCCACGCTGCTGCCAAACCCTGAGCCAGAGATGGTCACAGTAGTGACATCATCAATGCTGTCTGGGGAAATGCCGGTAACTGTGGGAGTGACAGATGAGGAATAGCTGAAGGAACAGTTTGAGTGGCAGGCGCTTTGGATTTGGCCCATGTAAAAGATGACATCACCGGCGTGTGGCTGAGAAGGCGCCGTTTCGCAGATGATCGAAGTGTAATTAAGAGATTGGACGTAACAGAGCTCGCTGGCTACCGTTACGAGTCCCTTTGAGAAGCCAGAACCGCGGATGAGGAGCCTGGTGTGGCCAGTGGGGCTTCCGACAGGAGGCGAGACTGAGTCAACCACAGGCAGAACCACAAAGCGACGCTCAAGCTCATTTGGCACAGCGATGATGGCGCTGCCTAGGTTGTTGACTCTGACGGCCACAGGGAGAGCAAGGCCGATGGGAAGTTCACTGCTGGGGCTGAGCTGGCAGTTAATCTCAGACTGGGAGCTGTTGATTACCTGACAGGGCTGGTCTCCCACCATCACCTGCAGGACACAGAGCAGACCACTGTGGATAACAAGTCTGAACAAGATCTGTATCAAGGTTAATCGAGTCTAGCTTTGGTCAAACACAGTTTATTGGCAAAGAGCTGAGATTTAGGATTAAAATGAATTTTCTAAATGGTAGAATGAAATCTAACTATGTGTTCAATGAGGCTTAAAACTACAAGCATGTGTGCTTGAATGCTTTCATTATAACGATGCAAGTGTTTTATTAATTTAAGTATATTGCTTTAAGATCTTACATCCACCTTCTACTTTACTTAATTTAAACCACTACTGTTTTTTAATATTCATTTAGCTAAAGTAAGTGTTCATTAGTTAAATTTTTAATTACTGCTTTTTTCAAAATTTCAGCTAACTACTGAGCTTTTCCAGGATGTTTTGATGCACCAATGTAATTTGTGCACTACATAGGCTGTGTCTAAAAAGATGGAAATGGCTTCCAGGAAGCAAATGCTGAAGTGTCTTGTATCTGTATTCTCTCTAATGATGTCGAGATGGGTTGTGGCAACAGCTCTGGTTGCAAAAAAACTTTTGGATGTATAGAAGTCTGTGGGAATACAGCCCCCGGCTCCCTCGCTCTGTGACCCCAGTAAATACTGATTACTGAACTGATTTAAGTTCAATGTGGCAAGTTATGTTTTTGTTAGCATCAAAAAGGACGGTAAACTCATTAACTAATGACTTTTGAGCACACGACAACGCTGAAAAAACTCCATATTCTGAGCAATGAGTGAAGTCACAGTAGCCAAGTCCATTGTTTATATACAGTCTGTGATTTATCGGTACACTTAGCCAACAATGTCAACTGCATACTTTTCCAGACAGTCTATTAAGTAAAAATTTATTAGCTAGCAATTTATTTCAATTTTTGACCATTGCTTATTTTTTTAAGTCACATGCATAGCTGTCTATTTCTACTGTTTATCCATTAGTTTTAGATTCAGGTCAGTAAATTATTTAATTTAATTCTAATTTCTTTTTTTCCCAGAATGCTTGATCCAGTATGTCTCTGGATACCAAAATATCCCATGGAAATGACTGCTTAAAGTAGACTGAATAGAACTGCTACTCTAATGTTCCAGACATTTTATTAAATAAAGGCTGAATAATGTAATCAGGCCAATCAAAAGATTCTGGGAGCACCACAGGCTGTACTGTTGGTTTTTATTGACCTATACTATATATCAAATATTTATGTCATACTGAATGTACTCTCCAGCATCCTTGTGTAGCATTGTTGTATTTTAATGTATAACATGGGTCTTTAAGAAGAAATACGCAGGACAATCCACTGACCAAAGAAGATATTTTACATTTAATTCATTTAATGATGCAGTCGTAAAAAGTTCTGCTAACCTCATTAGCACAGACCACGTCGCTGAAGCTTGTGCCCTTGATCTGGATCACTTTGTGGTATGACCCCTGGTTGGGAGAGATGGAGTGAACCATGGGAGTGGTGCAGACAGAGGTACTGAGGGAGAGCGGATCAGTCTGATTGGGCTGTTGGCACTGCGGGGAGGCAACGCACTGTGACGCTGCCCTGGAGACGTGACGTGAACCTGTATGAAGTAAATCAGAGATCATTACCTTTTATTCTACCTTAGAATAAACTGGATAAATCAGTCATAGCTTCTTATCCACTTACTTCCAGCCACATGTCTGGCCTCAATGCCCTTCACTCTCACAGAGACCTCGCTGCTCTTTTCCTCTCGGCTCTGGACTTTCACGACTCCCTGCAGCAGTCTGAGGTTGGCATAGTCTATGTAGCCACTGCTGTAGTAATACACCCCGGGCACGGTGAAACGGTAGCTGAAAAATCCTGAGGGACACGAGATCCAGATTGTAAAGACGTCACACCAAGTCATGACAGATTCTTGGACACGCTGTGCGCTTATCTAGTTCAGTATGGCTCATGTTGAAAGGTGTAACACAGCACACTGATTCATGCATAACACGTGTAGCTTATCATGACATATCTATACATACACTAAATGAAAAGTGACTTTTTGTCCAGTCATTCTCATACACAAATCATGAACTGCAGACATAATGAGGTCATGCTTTACAAGCGGCTACAGTGTGCAGCACAGTAACAATAAACTACAGCTTAATATCATCAATGCGGATAAAAAATAATAAACAGGAAAAGTACGAATCAGAGTTTATTTCCTTTTTATAATGATTTCTCACAATTAAACTGCCTATCACCTGATCCCGTTGGGCCCCTTTATGTTTTATTGATATTACTATTTCCTTTTTGAGCAGGAATATTCCATTCAAAGTTTTGAATTTCCCAAATCCAGTAAAAAACCATTTAATTTGTCCAGTGTACGCAGGGTGAACTACAGCGATCAATGTGGGGTAAAATAAAACTTTAAATGAGAGTCCAGAGGATTATATCTGAATATTTAAAGGGAAACAAAGAAGAACCATAGAAACACAAACTTAACAAAATCACACACTGAAATCTTAAATTAAGGTTTATTGTTTTGGTGATTGGAAATACAGAAGTGAAAACCTAAATCTGTGCACAGCTGACTCTGTATTCTACCTTGGGCAGTTTTGGTCTCGCCACTGCTGAAAGGTCCTCCTTCATAAGTGGTACCGCTTGGGCTGGAAACACTGAAAACCCGGTACCCAACGTCCTGAAAGGCTGGTGCCTCCCAACGCCACATTACCGTGTCACCAACGAATACGGTGAGCGAGGCTGGACTCCATGCATTTCCCTGCCCATAAACTGGAAACCGCATGATTAAGTTGAATAAGATTTACACAAAGAAACAGCACACACACACACGGATTAAAGTGTCTGATATCTAATATAATCTGAGACATTTCTTTGTGAAACACTTGCATTTTAGCTGCATAGAGACTACAGGCGACAACTTCCTCGGAGGTCTATGTTTTCTGTAAGTTAATCCTCTTTCTGTTGTACACAACTTCAGCTTCTCAGATTTAGTTTGACAGCTGCACAAAGCACAGAAACATAAAACTACCGCGATCGAATCCCTGGTTGGTAACGATGTGGGTCTTCTCCTCTGATTGCACAACGCACTGCAGCTCATTTTCTGAGGTGGCCGTCACTTCACAAGCAGTGTTTCCTGTCACAACGCAAACAAAAAACATGAAGGAGATCAGTGATTCAGCTCTGCTACAGCCCCATTTTAAAATATTTGCAAGCTTTTGCACCATCATAAACTTCCGTTCATATAAATTGCTCAAAAATATATTTGCTGGTAAAACACACGGTTGGCATAAAGGGGTAATTAAGACTGGATCACACGTTGCTCACCAACAGACACAGTGTTGTCAGATACGTTGCTGCTGAAACCAGAGCCAGAAACGGTCAGCTCGGTTCCTCCCATCAAAGAGCCGAGCAACGGCGAGACGCTGTAGACTTCCAGGATGTACTCAATGGTTGTGTTTAAACCATTGCTGTAAAACAAATAGCATCCAGCACTAAGGTAAAGGCATTAATAATGGACTTAAGAGAATTAATCTTAAACTGTGTCATTTGTGTGGTATCTTTAGTTAGAGTTACAGCAACTCCAACCAAATTTTTAATCACTTTTTGACAAATGATTCTGTACATGCAGTTTGCATGACCTGGTGACCATAGATAGATAGATATAGATATAGATATTTATTTATTTAATTAGATTTAATTAAAATTATTTAATGACATTTTCAAATCAACCCCAAATCCCGTCTTGCTCTATAATAAACCATGCTCCAATTTTTATGTATTTATTATCCTATTATTTACTTATTGTTGTCCTATTTATTTTCTACTCCTATGAAGGGACCAAACTCTAGTGTCAGAAACCATGGCACAGTCTATACAGTGTATATAGACTCAATAAAGCCAATGATATAAAACAATGTTTATATCTGACGCTCACAGAATACGCCTGGGCCCAACTGACATGTAAGAAAACAATTCAGCAGTCTTTCATTTTTGTACGTGAAAGATGAACTCGTGATAGTACTTCCAAATCACTCAGTGGATCTTTGACAGACGCTGTACCTCGGCTGGGGGTAGCCATTGTTCCCAACCTGTACGTCCACCTCATGCATGCCGGGTGGCAGCACAGGGAGCAGACAGGTGATGTTTGTTGCCGTCCAAAGCACGGTGACACATTCCTTCCTTCCTACAAGCACGATGCTGTCATTGTCTTGCTGCCCGAGGTTGGAACCTTGGATGGTGAGAACTCGGTGGCCTGCACAATAGAAGACAAACAAGTATGCCAACTCATTTTTCCAACGTAGCAGCCTCTGTCATTAAAGTGCCAAGATGACTGGCACTTGTCACCTCGTTAACTCTCATCATTCTTCTTTTTTAAAACAAGAATGTCACGGGTTGTTCTGCAGATTAATAGAAATTCTTTTAGTGTCATTTCTTCCTAGTTGTTTAGTACAATTAGATGATAAGCCATGCTGGCCCCCTGAGCCAAGATTCTCAAGGTTAAGAAAGCTTTAAAAGGCTAAAACTGGATAAACCTGCAAATTAGCATTACACAACTCAAGACTATAACAAATGAGGTTTCTATACACGCTTTCAGCTGCTGTTGACAGGTCAGAAACATGCCAGCTCTGAGCAACAAAGCCCAGACAGAACACACAGCACACGTCAATCTCTCTGCCATTAAAATACGTTCTATTCATATACTCAAGGACACATTTCATGTGATGTAACCTATTCTGTGTAAAAGTTACTGACAAAAATACATAAACCTTCAATATTTTCTGGATTCACTGTTTTCATAGCACTAACTGAATAATAACAAATGCACTGTGCCTATATGTGGTTTACTTTGTGTATGAAGAGGCTTGAAACACAATGAAGAAACACTGAATCCTTTTCTTTTCAAGAGGGGAAGCAGACTATAGAAGTTGTCCGCTGCATGCAGCAGACAGTTAGGACTGAAAGTAACCTTTAAAGGACAAAACCCACCTTCATCCTCATTAAACTCATTAATCTTTATTTAAATGAATCATATAATCTCTATAGCCATGTTAAAGGTTATTTGATGCATAAACACAACAGCTCCATTCAGCATAAAAAAAGGAGCTGAGCTTACCAATCACAGTGGTAGTCAGGGGATTCAGGCCTGTGATCTGTGGGGTGAGGTTATTATCGTAGGTGAAGGAGCTGATGGCCGTCTGACTCATGTTTCCCAACAACAGCATGACCGTCTGTGATCCCACAGCTCCCTGAAATAAGCATGTTTAATAAAAGTACCTTATTCAGAGCTAAAGGTGGGAAATAATATAAAGTTACATAATATAAAGTTATGTAAGTTTTATTATAAAAAGATCATATAACTGTAACTATGTCACTTCTGCTCATACTTTGTCTGATATAATTCGTGGCCTGGTGGTGAACATAACATAAACTTATTCCTTTATGGCAAATATTACACAAATATTCTGTTGTTTTAATGCATTTAATGTTTTTTCAGTATGCTACATCACAAAAAATTACTGCAGTAGTTAGTGACTTCTGACTGACTAAAAACATTTACACAGTGATACATACACTATATATATTATAGCAGCCATGCAAAGTGTCATTTGAAATAGTTTTAATTTGAAAATTAATGAAAAGAACAAGTTAAAACTATCAACATAATATTGACTCTGATGCATTTACTTGAGTGTAGAGAAATTTTGTAGGTCACTTAACACTTCAGTGGCTAAATCCTGTGTCTCATTTCAGTCTCATTGCTACAAGGCTGGATTATCTTCATCACAAAAAAAATATTCATTGATATACAAAAGTTATTAAAAAATCCTAAGAAAGCTTCAAGCTTTCTATTTTTTATTTTATTTTACTATTTCTTGTAATTACTATGCACAATCCAGCAACTATTCAAATTAAATTGAGGTTCTTAGTGTACCTCTTTTTATAATATAATGCAATGCAACTACAGACTTGGATATTGGATTGGATATTTAAATATGAAATTATATATAATTATTTGAGTAAGCTCTACCTACTATGCATTTTCCAGTTTGCATTCTTCTTGTTTTCTGTTCCTTTACTTTTTACTCAGTTACTCAGTATACTCAGTTCTCAGCACACTACAGCTGTTTTAGTTGCATGCAACACACTGTGTATAAGCAAGTTTGCAGAGTGGGGACTTACTGCTGGTGTTCTGCACTTCAGTTCAGTGTCAGTTGAATCAATCACTGTGCACTCTGCACTGCCAACAGTAACTGTGGCGTTCTGGTTGAATCCAAAGCCTCTCACTGTCAGCAGGGTGCCTCCTGAGGAAATAATAAAACAATAATTGTCTCACAGAATTACGTGTGTTTCATGGCTCACCTAGAGGATCGTGGTTGTACCTGCAACGCTTCCAGAAAGTGGGGAGAAAGAAGACACGATGAGCTGGTAGGTAAAGAGGAAGTTGCCGTCTGAAAAGCGTGAATCGCCCAGAGAGGGGAAGCTTACTGACACTGGGTAGGTGCCGGCACTGGTGCTTCCAAGTCTGCACACTTGAGTGGTAGCTGAAATATATTTCCCATGTTATGGTTAGTCTCCTGGAGACAAATACCATCTGAGCCATCTTAACGAGAACCTAGAGTAAAATGTTCACTTCTCAAAAATAACTTTACTCACCTGTGGTTGCTTCAACGTGGCACCTGGCCTTTCCCACCATGATGGAAGCATTTTCACTGCTGAAACCAGTCCCAGTGATAGTTAAGAGAGTCCCCAGACCATTAGAACCTGAAACATTATATTAAATTATATAAGCTGCTTTCAACATACAGTATGGCATAAAAACAGAAGAGATCATTTACAAAACTTCAAATAATATGAAAACTGCAACAGGCTTTATACGCATATTGTCAAAAACTGGTGTTGATTGACAAGTTTTTGATAACAAACCCTTCACTAGTGGGTGTTTTGCTCAAAGCTGGAGCTCCTAAACTCCAGAACTGTCTCCATTTTCAGATAAGCTCAACTGCATCGAGAACAGCATTCAAATCCAAACTCACCAGCTTTTTAAGCTTCACATTAGTTCTGACTCACTGTGCCATTACTCTGTATCTCTTCTATTATTAATTTATTCTTTATTAATTATATTATCATTTTTATTTTATTAATTTTTAAAATATTTTTTAAAACTTAAATGTGCAAAGACACTAGAGAAAAAGGAACTAAAGTTACAAAGTAGAGCAGGTAATAGTAACTTGGTGATGAACTGAACACCTTGAGAAGGGCTGATTCCTGTCACGACTGGAGTTTTCTCTTCGGACCACAAAAAGCCACAGTCACCAGAACACTTTGACGGGATGCCGTTGACGTGAACCTCCACCTGCGAGCGGTCATGACGAGACAGTTATTAAAGACTGCTGTCAATCACTGATGTACAAACAAGTTATTCAAGTAAATATGCTGCCTGCTAAGTGAACACATTAACAGATTAGCTGCAGCTACAACAGACGGTCGACACACATAACTTGAAATTTAAAACCACCTGGGCTGGAGGCTTTTTGATTCGCAGTCGTACCTGTGGTTTGTTTTCCCACACTCGGAAAAAGTCTCCTGTCAGGCTTCGAATCCACAGACCTCCCTTTTGTGTCTCCGTGGCCGAAATAATGACATTTTCCCCGACAACTGACGAGTAATCGAACTGTAGTGAGTAAAAATCACAATGTATGTATGTACATTTATACCTTTAATGCACATCTTGTTATGACTGACTCATGTCATTCAAGCTTTTGTTACATTTCTATGTAGCTAATATGGATATTTCCACATATCTAATGTTGTATCACAATAGTATTTTTTAAGCAACTTATAGAGAAGGTTGAACTGCCAAAATCAAGAAGACATGTCAGTAAATGCACCAAAAATATAAAAATATAATAAAGAAATATACTAAGTTTTAAATTTTAAAACTGTGACATAAATGAATATTTATTCACATTTTATCACTAATTTTAATTATATTAGTGCCTCATTTAGCTAATTTGGTGTTCATTTCTTGTTATTTATTTTCCTGTAACATTTTCAATGTATTTACTAAATTATATTTATTCATGCATTTTCTTTTTTTAAAAATGCAAATGAGCAGACCGTAATTCAGTGTTTTCGGGTCACGGAGCACATGACTGCTTCGAGTCGGGACATCATTAGAGAAATGAAGCTGTTAGCTAATCTAGCAGAAAAAAGTCACTATACACAAAGTCTACATTTATTTTTAATTTCATGTTATTGATGTAGGGGTGGCTGTAGCTCAGGTGGCAGAGCAGGTCAGGTTGGTGGTTCGATCCCAGGCTGCTCCAGTCTACATGCCAAATATCCTTGGGCAAGATACTAACCCCATGTTGCCTTCTGGTGGTGGTCAGGTGGCGCCAGTGTCCGGCAGCCTCGCCTCTGTCAGTGTGCCCCAGGGCAGCTGTGGCTACAATGTAGCTGGTGAATGTAGTGTAAAGCGCTTTGTGGTCCTTAGGGACTAAGTAAAGCGCTATACAAATACAGGCCATTTATGTACTCGTGGAGACCTTTATTTATTCATGATTTGGCAGTTTTGGTCTTTCCCATCAAACGTGTGTCTAGTTTTCAATATCCCTTAACTGAAATTTACATTTTAATAGAGAAAGGGTAAAAGAGCAAACAAAAAAAGGAACACAAACACAATAGGAAGCCAAGGAGTCCGACCTGGATCAGAGGTTGGTCTCCTGGCTTTGTGAGCCACTTAACGCTCCACTGGGGACGTCTGCAGGTTCCAAACTTTTGCACGGTGACCTGGCCCATCCCTGCAATTCCCTCCAGGGCATACTTCAGGTCCTCCTCACTGATGTCCACAGACAAACCTGAAAACAAGGACTTGTTTTGTCATTAAAAGCATTTTTAATGATAGGTGTGTAAAGATGAAGACAAATGAATTATATTTGTACCACATCTATTAGATTTCCCCTCATGAAGCTGCAGTATATCACTATTTTTTCCACTTATATCACAGAAACGATCAAAGCAGAAATCAAAGTGAAAAAGATGGTAAAATAATAACTGAAGCTATAGCAGATGTATTTATCCTAGAGCGCTATGTTTTTAATCTAATGTTAATCTTTATGTTAAAGAATAAACACCATAAGTCATTAGTGTCATTAGTTTTCCATCTGTGAACCTCAGAGATGCAGACGTTAACACTACCTGAAGTTTTAGCTCCCTGTTTCTTTGTCTTTGAGCTTTCGCTTCAGAAGCCTTGTAAATTTTTAAAAAGAGCTTTTGTGCATTTACTTTGGAATAATGTCAACCTGTCATCCTTCACAATGGCAACAATGGCATTCGAGTAGCCTGGAAGTGAGTAATTAGTTATAGATCACACAGAATTCAACCTTTTGGATAATCCTATCTGTGGAACAGCGTGGATGCAGTCAAGGCAGCTGTTACAATGCAAATTCTACTGATGTCTGTCTGCACTACCTTCAGCTCGACCACCGAAAATCATCACATCAAAAGTGCCGTTCAGAGGAGGGGAGGCTCTGTGAGGGCGGGCGATGGTCACTGTGGCAGCTCCTTCTTTAAACTCAGCCACGTCCTCACTGTTGTTGGACATCTTCAAAAAGCAGTGAAGAGAAAAAATATCAACACATTTCCATGAGGTTTCTTAATCCTGGTTGTAAAGTGTGTGCCACATTGAAGGCCTTCTTTTATCAACAGAAAATGGATCATGAGTGAACTCACTTTAAACTCAATGTGGGACAGTGTTTTAAGGACTCCCTGGATGTTGTGCTCATTATATTGTATGTTTGGTTCAAATGGCGTTATGGATGTATGCTGTTTTTTTTAAACTTTTGTGCACTTACTTTACTCATTTTAATGAGCAGCATAAACTAACTTATTCTATAAATACATCCTGTCACAAGAATTTCACTCACTGTTTTCAAAGGAAATAAGATGGTAAGTAGCATCCATTCGTTCACTGATTATTATTATTTTACAAAAGAATTTCCCCTCGGGATAAATAAAGTTCTTCTTATCTTATCTTAAAGGTTTTGTCAGTTTGTGGCATTCAGGTACGTGTTAACACGTACCAAAATCTTAATTCTCTTAATTCCAAAATCTTCCCAAATTCAAATTCAAACCACAGTCCGACTGTGCAGTGCTTAGAAAAACATTAAAAGAAGAAAAACTAAAACCAAGAGCTACACCTCGGTTAGCATGGTAAATATTAAAGTTCATGATAGTACATTTAAAAAAAGACTGAGCAAGTATGGCTTCTTGGGAAGGGTACAAACACCTCATACCGACTGGGCACCATGCAGTCTTTGAGCTAATCATGAACTACTCTCTCAGTCAAACGTGAGGCCATCTAAACAAACAAAAAAACCCTTCATCTTATTGATACTAAATGTGGTTGTACAAGCTGGATTTTAAATAGGAAAAGAACACCTGTTAAAACAACATGAAGCAGAAAACCCACACAAATCGAAATAGCTGACATTATAATCAGTCACATTTCTCCGTGCCAGTCTTTACTCAGTGCTTTCATGCTGCTTCTGCTGTAATCTTTTAGCCAAATAATGACTGTAGAGAAGGCGGAGGCATGAAAAGCTTACAGGATCATTAAGGTGGCTCTCTGTACTGTAACTTATATCACACGCGTGGCTGCAGGTCACTGAACATTTCTGCTGCTTTCATTCACATTGCTAAGACAACACTGATTTCTTAAACAGGACATCTGGTTTTAAAATACTGTAACTGAGGCAAATTTGAAACTTTATATCTACTCACTGTTCGTGTATATTGTATTGGGTTTTTTTATTGGGATAATCCACAGTCATCGTAACACGATAGCACAGGAATGGACGCTTAACTTTAGCCTCAGTCCTTTCTCCGTGTGGATTTGTTTTCCAAGAAACACAAGCCAACAAACCCAAACTCATACTGTTACTCCAATAAGATCCCACTGTACTGGGCTTACTGGGAAAGCCCCTTCTTCTCTTGTTTAATTTTAGGAACACAACATTCTTTTTTTTTTCTTTTTTTAACAAAAAGTTAGGATTTTAACGACCAAAAATAGTTTGTATCATTTGCAGACCAAGAAAAAAAAAATCAGATTCTGTACTTGGATAGGTATAAACTTGCAAGACATGATGTACATAACATGTGCTTTTTGGTTTTCTGTTTGTAGCATAATTTCTATTGACCAATCACATCTTAACGGGCATTGTTTGGATGTAGGTAAAAATTCTGAGCAGAAAGTTAAAAAGACATTTGCTGAAGTGCACCAGATAACTAATGCCTGGTGAAAACTTAGCTTAGTTTTTTGCATTAATCTTCTTTTTCGAACAATAACAAAAAGTCCGAAATCAAGATCTTTGCCTTGATGGCTACAATGAAAGCCCTGAAAAATCCCAGTTTCATTTAGAAAGTAGGTTAGCTGTAGAGGTAGTTCCCATTTGCTAGTCTTCTAGTCTAGTCTTCTGACTTTTAATAACGAAGCCAACCTAAACTGAACAGACATTACATTTGTGGTTTCCAGAAATCTAATGACTTCTTAATCAATATTTCTATATTTACACATCCAAATCTAACCTGCAGGAAGCCAAGACCTAGTAATGGAAAATCAAATGCACAGTCTACAGGTGTGGCTTTGATCTCATAGCTGATCTTTGAAGCAGATGATGCATGTTTGCTGACGGAGATCAACTCGAAGGACCGACCAGAGTCCTCAAAAGGAGCGGGCCTCCTCTTGTTAGGAACAGCTGTGCAAAAAAAAGAGGAAAATTAAGTTCATCAATGTTTAATTAGGGAGAAAACAAGTGGTTAAGACTCCCTGTACAGGCATCAAACTTATACATATAAATGTATTCTGCAAACAGCTGTCTATACAGCTAAACAAGTACTATCCAACTCTGTACCATTTTCATCAATTGCAGTGGCCATCTTTCCAATATGAACGACATCTATGTAGAAATCTTCACCAGAAGCATCCTTGTAGAGGTAAAACTCCATCAGACTGTATCTGCTCCCAATGTATTGTGTCTGCAGAGAACTTCGCAGATTCATGCATTTGTAACTCCATCTGTGAAGAAAATATCTTATTTACACACTGCATCGATATGTAATTAGTGTCTTTGCACATTTTGGATCAAACAAAAGCACTTTTAGGACTTCACTGACTTGGAGCCCTTGTTGAAAATAGTGTTGATCTTTGTTGTGAGTGTTAGCGTTTTGCCTTTGCTGTCCTGGTAAGTGAACCTCATTCCAACTTCATCTTTCAGCATTCCCCTGTATGCAAAGCAAAGCTGGAAGAAAATTAAATGAATATTTTTGAAAAAGATTAAGAGTTTTTCCCAAGTGTTGTTAGCAGATTCATTATTAATATAAACTCGTTGCTAAATGCACAATGCCATCAACAGTAAATAAGTGATTGGTTTTACCATTGGGTGTTTGTCCAATGAAACCGGTCCATAGGTATCTCCAGACTCTGTTGTGTAGCTGTCCTTGAAAAGGATCTCGGCGTTCTTCAGCGACCTCCGACCACAGAATCCAGAGTGATCCACAGGCGTCCCTTCATTTGCAATATTGAACTGATGAAAGGAAAAAGCAGAAAACTGTGAAAACCCATAATCAAATTCTCTAAAGATTTAAGAAATCATTTCTCACAGTTTTCTGTTTCATTTTTACAGGCATTTCTTTTCTGTTTTAGTATATATTTTTTGTCCCCACTAACCTGCGAATTGTCATTTTCAAAGTCTTTGAAGTATTTCACATCAGTGCCTTCAAAAGTCAAGATCTCCCCGGGACACTCTGCTTTCATCAGGTTTTCCAGAGCCGACTGAACCTGTTCACACAAGCTGGACATTAGTTACTTCAAGACATCAGACCCATAACAAAAAAATTCTGTTTTTGCAGGACCTTTCGATAGTTATTTTTTCTTCAATCTTCATCCTAATCAATCTGTGAATAATATGACAAAAATATCTCAACTAAACCTGAGACGGTCAATGGATCTTTTTTACATTACAGACCTCAGATTCAGATGCGTTGAAAGTGATGGGCTTTGTAGGAATTCCTCCCCAGAGCAGAGTGAAGGTCTTCATGTTGCTCCGCCCCTTGGAAACCTCAGTAACAGTGATGTTGGTGTCCGAGCCAAAAACCTCAAAGTGAAGAGGTTCAAAGTCACCTGCAAGCCAAGAGAGCAAAACACAAATGTATTTATTGCACAAATTTAACACCCGACAAAAAAGTCTGTTGCAAAGCTGATTTCAGCACAAGCGTACTCTTTTTGATTATTTTTATGCATTCACCTCATTTTGTTTCTTCTTACCTCTGTCAGAATTGAAAGCGACTATAAAGTGAGACCCTTCGCTGCTTTGTTGTTTGGTGACCCCGACCGTGTCGGGTTTGATGGACCACAGGCTGTTCAAGGCTGCTTCTACCTCATCTGCTGAAGCGCTGACTGTGATCGGTGCTAAATGAGGTAAAGATGAAGCAACGATGTGTATTTTGGGGTTCCATCAAATTATTATGCAAAGTTTTTTTGCTGGCTACCAAATCCAAGTTTACTCAGTGTTTTTCACATTACCAGTCATGGCATGGCCATAGCCCAGGCTGAAGAAGGCGCTACTACAGAGGGCGTCAGAACAGCTGCTGCTGACAGTCACGTTCTGGACTTCCTTGACTCCAGCCACACTGGCGGGCCACATGTCAAAGGTAACCACCTGGTTAACAGTGGAAATGTGAAGAAATGAGGCACAAAGGCATGAAAAACATCATTGCATCCATTTTCTTCTACTTATCCAATTCAAGGTCAGAGTTGTCCCCACACAAACAGGGGCACACCTTGCCTAATAGTTTTGCATAAAAAAGACAAGTAGTATTCTACAAAGGGTTATGTACCACACTATTTAATGCTCAAACTTGTAGCATGTTACTGTATCCCATCTTTCTATTTTTTTTTATTTCTAAGCTAACTAACCAAACATGAAAGAATGCATTTCCCCAAATGTCCAACTACATCTTTTGGAGGATTTGCAGATATTTTTGGATCAGCTATACATTCACAGCATTTCTGCCATTAGGGTATATTACAATATACAGTATATTACAATATACACTAGCCTGGTGGCAGGCATGAATAAGGGCGTATGACACCTCTGAAAGGAGAGGCTACCATGTACTGTACCTGCTCCTCATCAAACACGTCATACTGAGCAACAATGTCCTGAACTTCATTGACGGCATCATCCGTCTGGTCTTCTGTGTAGGAACTCTCCCCTTGGAACAAGCCAACGTTTACGCTAGCTGCACCTCCATATTCCTGTTGCAGAATTTCCATGTAATATCTAAAACAAAAAATTTATAATTATTTGAGGTATGTCTATAAAATCTTTGGTATACTTTGGATGAATGATTTGGGGTAAATAAAGCTGCAGGCTGCCAGGCTTACGGTTGGTCTTTCTCCAAGGCCAGTACTCGTGACTTTTGTGACGCCAGTTGTTTGTAGTCACTGACATAATATGGCTGGTACGCAACTTTAACCTGAAGTAAAGGATTTAGGAAATTATTATCAGTTAAGAACAGTAAGCTGTACTGTGATTTGAAAAAAAGAAATCTCGTCACACCTTATTTTCAGGGCGGCTCGAGTTGCTGAGATAGAGACCACATCGATCATCACAGTGCAAGTATATTGTGTAGTTGCTGGTGGCAGGAGGGACAAAGAAGCCTGTAAATCGTGTGGTGAAGTAATCCAGTTCTCTGGGGAAGACGTGGGGCATGGAGTCGATCCACTGAGACCAGTAGCCAGTTGTGTTCTTGTTGTAGCTCCAAATATTGGTAAGGGAAGAGGGCCGTGAATTGTTCCACACCTCCATTTTCAAGCCTCTTCCACCTTCAAATAAAAAATACAAATGAGGTAAGTAAAAACGAGACGTGAATCAAGTAGTCGGTTACTTATTTAAAATACTGAGACGTCAACAGAGTGTTACAACATAAAATCCCAGTGGTGACAGATGAAAACCAGACGGGCCTGAATCAGACAAACACGGAAAAAGCAATGCAAATAAAAAGAGAAAAGGCAAGCATGCAGCGAGCAGGTATGGCTGCTTTTTTGACCTTGTTTTAACACAAAGGAAAGGTGAGTTATGTGGGGGGGGGGGGGGCCC